>JAWPHD010005173.1:0-169100 GCA_037043455.1 Cyrtodaria siliqua
AAAAAAATTCATAACGCAGTTTCATAAATCTTATATGAAATGGGAACTCGTTAAGATCCTCTGTATATTATATTTTATATTATTTATATTATATTATAATTATATTATATTTATTATATTATATTATATTATATTATATTATATTATATTATATTATATTGTATACTTTCATATCAGTAGGGGAGCAGCCGTGATATTGTCCTACATCTATTAAATATTTGGTAACGCATGGCAACGAAAAGTAGTACGTCATCTTACGGCAACGTCAAAAAAAATTTAAATGTCCGCAATTTGGATTTTTTAAAACACATAATTTGAACATTGTGACAATTTTTTGATGATGAAATTTCATTTCCGCTTTAAGTTTCGTGATTTTCGGCTGCACCGACTTTTTTTTAGAAGCTTTTCTGCGTGTGAATGCAGACCCGCCTTGTAAAATGTCGAAGCGAGGGGCGATAACTCTAAGAGATGCCATTCTTTAGAAGGGAATGTCTATCGGCACGACCGTCGGGCCTATTATTTTCCTTATCGCACGACGTCGTGCGAATATTATTCCTTATCCGCATGACCGTCGTGCCTTTTATTTTCCTTATCGGCACGACGGTCGTGCGAATAATATTCTTTATCCGCACGACCGTCGCGCCAGTGTATCGATATGTTTTTGTATTTCATGTAATATTATGTTTACGTGGGATTTAGACCAATCAAATAAATTTGATTGATTTGATTTGCATTTTTGTATATAAACCACTCGATTTTTGGAACTATATTCAAACATGTTTGTTCTTATCAAGTTACCTGGAAAATACCTTTTTTGCCCTAAATTGAAGGTTTCCGCGTCCCCACCCGCCCCCCCCCCCCCCCCCCCCCCCCCCCCCCACCCCCCCTCCCTCCCCACCCCACTCCTCACCCTCCCCACTTCAAACGGCTCCCGGCCCCTGGTTCAAAAAGGTAGAACAATGCCTGATCTCCACCTTCTTTAGACACCACACATAATATTCCTTATCCGCTATTCCTTATCCGCACGACCGTTTTGCCAATAAATAGAGGGTATTTGTTAGTTAAAAGTGAATAGAATATAGGAGAATTCATAGAGAAGTGAGCAAATGTATATAGAACGAGTGGAAACATATGAGTTTTCCGTATCTGTATATGGGACGACGGCAGTGACCAATACTGGTATCTTAGAAGCGGTTGGTGCGCTTAGTCAAGCAGTTGACAATTTTGAACAGCTGAATTTAAAGATGTTTCTGCACGGACGACACTATCGTCCAGCTGGTTCCACTCACTAACGTTTCTCACGAAGAATGAATTTGTATAAAGATCAGTCTTAGATGGATGCACTTTAAAACATTCAGAGTTATGTTTACAAAATTTGAGCTATTATAGTCTGTGAATGTTTTTTGCGTAATTCTGCGTTTGTTCCTTAGTGGAATGAAGAAGACGTCAGCCTTGAGAGCCGGTACCATATACCCATAACGGACTTAAACATCATCGTTAGTCTTGCCTCACGTCGGCGCTGCTAAAGTGTTGGCAATTTTAGATCTTAATTATATGAACGTTTCTGCAAAGCGTCTACTGTTATTCTACATTACCGCTCTATATAGGTAGATAATTTAAACGTATTGCACCTTTAAAAGTTGTACATGTTGCAGTTATCAGATTGTGCGTTGTATGTAATCAGTCTTTCCTCTACTACCCCAGTAGATTCGTTGACAAACAATGCTAATGTTGTTTTGACTGAATCATCATGTTCATAAATTATTTAAGATTCCACTCGTTTGCCAGTAGATAACATATCAGATATACTATGGGTAAGATTTAAAAGAGAAGTTTGCTAATTGAGCGTGGGGAAAACCCTCTGAGGTTAATGCAACAGTATGGCAAACAATGTCGACTTCCTTATTCGAATATTGAATTACTAACCTGCGTATTTTGATGTGATAACATGGCTTTGCCATTTCAAGTTAAAGGATAGCTTCACAAGTGGAATGTTTTAAACTAACAAAACAGTTTTGATTTTAATCTTTATTGAATTTACCTGTTCATAGATGTCATTATCCGTGTCTGTATCATAGTATACTCAGCAAAAATAGAAACGTCCCTCTTTTAAGCTGTGATTTGCATAAGGTTGACTTTGTTACACTTTGTACACCAATCTAGATATAATTTCATCATTTTATACTTATCACTCATTCATTCTGATCAATATTAATAATCATCAAAAACCAAAGTTTGTCCGTTGCTGCTAAAACATGTTTTATTCAAATTGCGAAATCACTATATTTTTATTATAAAGGGAGGTAATCTGAAAATATTCTTTCTTGAAAGCTGTATGGTGAAAAAAAGAGTGAAAAGATCAGCGTCTTTTCTCTGTTTTTGTGGTGATGAGGTTATTCTCTGTTTATTTCAACATAACAAAACTGTGTTAACTCAAAGTTTTAACCACAAGACCCGAAACTGCTGTTTAAACCAAATCAAGGGGAATCAGTTTGCCCACAAGTTTGATTCAAAGAAAATTGTTTTCACGACAGTGCTGCCTTTAACAAAGGTATTGGCATATTAGATTAAATAAAATATAATTTCATTGTGTTTAAATCTATGGGTAAAGTTGGGGACGTTTCTATTTTTGCTCAGTATATTTATTTTCTTTATAGTATTTATTTTCCTGTGAAGATATCTAATCGTTTACCCACAATTCGATGACTGGTTTAGTTTCTGTATTTGCAAGAGAAAACTATTTCTTCATCTGCATTGACATGTTACTGTAAAATCGTCTTTTCCGTGCATTTGCGCTAGATTGAACTGTGTAGTATAGTTCTGTGTACCCTTCAAAAACAGCAATTGATATTTTCCAAACTTAGTCTAGTATATGTATAGTTAAAATATGTGTTAAATCCTGATTTTTTTGTCCTACAAGGCCATATATATGTATGCATAAAAAAGACACCACCAGCAACCATACGATTATGTGCGTCCTCTTGCGTCGCGTACGTTTTTCAATGAATTGCTTCTTTCTGAAAGAGCTGCCTTTATATTTTTCTAATGGTAGTATGTAACTACCAAAGAGCCATCATTCCTTAGTTTAGAATGATAGGTAGGACAATGTTACGACCTCCATGCGCACTTTTCCAGCGATGGTTTTGAAGACAGCACGCAATGGCTTCATAAACAACCGCCATATTTCAATAGAACAAACCTTAAATACAACACGTGCATGCATAAAACTCACCAAAGAGAAGTTTATCTCATCGACCAAGACATTTTTTTGTAAGACTGTTCATGTTTCAGCCGACATAGGTTTTCTTGACGTTTTGAAATATCCCGCCCTGTGTCATTCCATATTTGGAAACTTAAACACGGCCACAAAGGACACACACACAGTTTTAGTATTTACATCACCACTCTCGTGCAATCTCGTTCCGTATTTGGAAACTTAAACCCAGCCACAACTGACACACACACACATTTTTGGTATTTACATCACCGCTCTCGTGTTGTTTAACGGCTCATCAACACAGTACATGTTATTTAGAGCCGCCCCAGAGAGAGGGGAAGGATACATAGGAATCCGGGAACTTGCCCTACTCTTATTATCGAATAGATTCCTATGGTTATTTAACGTGCTCGGATGATAGACCGATACACGGGACCGCCCGGTTTACGTCCCCATCCGACGGACGAGGCTAAGGGAAAGTGTCTTGCCCAAGAACACACCGACGGAACTCCACGGAGGATTGAACCCGGGGCCTCCGGTTACAAATCCGCCGCCCTACCGACTGCGCCACGCCAGGCGTCTCGTCACGGTGGGGAATCAAGGGCAACATAACGCTATTGTTATGCGTTAAAATTGTTACCGTGCATTTTCCGTTACGGTGCCCAGCGCAGATATTGTCGTCAAAAGGTGAGTGTGAATTTTTTTTATTTTTTTTATCAAGACGTTTTATGTCCAATTCCCCAAAATCGGGGAATGTCAAAAACAATACTATAGTCATGCCGATTATTTTCTTTATTCCCACGACCGTCTTTATTCCCAAAACGGATAGCCTCGTTCTTTTTAGAAAACGTTTAAAATCACAACAACCGTGTGTTTTTTGTTAAATAAATACGAGGAGATATTTGAATGAATGTTTTAGCTCACATATTACATGAATTTTGCTGCATGTCACGAAAAGCATGTTATTTCTTTATCAAAACTACACGAAAATACGAGTTATTTGACTCACTTGGAACTGCAGGCGCGTATTCGATGGAGCGGGTAGTATTGGGCACCCTTTCATATGGGGAAGTATACGTCACAATCGCTAATGTTCAAGATGGGAGTTGAGGTGGAGAGAAGGAGGGGGAGGGCATCTGAGCTGATATTTAAAAGGATGCGCCCCATCCCCTTACCACCCTAATTAAAATCATGAAAGTTTGTTTTGAAATCTCTTGCAAGCATACATTTTTAAACATATTTGTTGCTGTGTTTTTGACTAGACTGTCCAGTGTCTAATTGTCATCCGCAACTTGGCGCAGTCAGTAGCGCAGCAGATTTGTAACCGGAGGTGGTGCCACTGAGTTTTGTCGGTGTGTTCTTAGGCAAGACACTTTCCCTTAGACTCGTCCGTCGGATGGGGACGTAAGCCGGGCGGTCCCGCGTATAGGTCTATCATCCGAGCATGTTAAAGAACCATAGGAATCTATTCGATAATAAGATTAGGGCACGGTTCCCGGATTCCTATGTATCCTTCCCCTCTCTCTGGGGCGGCTCTAAATAACCTGTACTGTGATGATGAGCCGTTAAACAACATTCAATTCAATTCATCCGCAACTGCACTCAGCACTGTCATATGTACTGTAGCTGTCCCATGCTAGTATCATGAATCAACCGTGGAATATATCACCCACACATAAAAGGGTTTGAGAGGATGATACTGGTATTAGTTTAAATATAGACCATTTGTCGGTTGAAACCTAAGATGATTTTTTTTATCAGACAGAAACACTGTCGTCATACTTATTCAATGTATCAGTGAAGTAAGAAGAGAGTGAATGGTGACCCGTAATGGAGATATAGCGCAGCTGACTGAAATCTCGTATGGCTTCGAGAAGTGGAAGGAACCTTGTTTTAGCAGTAAACTTTTCTGAATATCCGCCATTTTGTTTCCATTGGTGAAGTGCTCTGCTTTGCGAAATTGTAAAATATTTGACTGTTTTGCATTATTAGGTCATCTTACTTCACAGAACTTGTTTGTTGTTATATTACTAATAGTTGATATTGACATTTTGTGTATTTTTACGTTACTTTACAGTGAATTGATTGATATAAAATAAAATGCACAAACTGTTGGTCGGCCGTGTTCGTTAAAGTATTGTTTATCAGAGATGTCGAGATGGCGCAAATCCGCTATACATTTGTTTGTTTTAATGAATTCCTCAAAAATAAACAGCTCGCCGTCGAAAACTGTGATTGTAAAATGTAGTGGTCCACTTATTTTATACAAAACTCCTTTATTTTATCTAATAATTTGTGTTAAAGACTGCATAGATATCGACCAGCATGGCCGATTCTAGCCAATGCCGATTAAATGCACCCTTTTGTACTTCTCTATTAATTTGTTTGTTTTATTTAATTCCTAGAAAATAGACAGCTCGCTGTCGAGAAATATGATTGAAGAATGTAGTGGTACACTTTTTGTTATGCAAAAACCTCAATTTTGTCTAATAATTTGTCTTAAAAACTGCATAGATATCACCCTAAACGGCCATACATGCCGATTCTAGCCAACGCCGATGAAATGCCCTCTTGTTGGACTTCGCTATACATTTTTTGTTTCAGTTAATTCCTCGAAAATAAACAACTCGCTGCAAAGAAATATGATTGAAAAATGTAGTGGTATACCTTGTGTTATGCAAAAACCTTAATTGTGTCTAATAATTTGTCTTAACAATTACATAGATATCGACCAAAACGGCAATACATGGCCGTTTCTAGCCAACGCCGATCCTGTTGGAATCCGCTATACACGTTTTAATTTTAGTTAATTCCTCGAATAAAAACAACTCGCTGTCGAGAAATATAATTAAAGAATGTAGTGGTAATTTTTTTTTTTATGTAAATGCTTTAATTATATTTTAGAAACTCTTAGTCAACCGATCACTGTTGGTGCTCTTTTGGTTAATTAAATATCCTTTCTAGCAGTTGAACAGCGAACGACAACTTTTAATGTCTGTATCAATTAAATGCTTTCCAATGCATTTTACCATAAGCGTACCGGAGATAGTTATTTTTACTATAAGGTTTCATAACTAATATAACCTAAATATATATATAACCATGCAAATAAACAATTAACTCAAGAGTCGCTAATGTTGGGTTATGTCAGCTTGTTTATTGCCAACAAAATATATAAAGGGTTTCTCCAATCATAGTAATACGGTTCCCCGTGGCTAATTGGCTGTCTTAAGCAGGATGTTTGTTTAGATCAAAGAGGCCATAAATCACAAACACTGGCCACCCGTGGTGTCTTGACATCAGATACAAACCATAATTGCGTAATATTTTTTAATTTTCAATTGTATTTATATTATGAAGAAGAAGAGAAGAAGAAGAAATTGTATTGACTTTAACTATTACATAGTTTTTCATCATATAAACATACATTTTAACAAGATTAGTACAGGTTCATTAATTTATGAATTAGTATGAAAACAAAAGAAAAAGAAAGAGATATAACATGAAAAAAAAATATAGAAGATGAAGATAAATGTTTATTAAAGTGTCACAAATCAACATATGGCATACACAACGTTCAGTACAACATATTAAAATATATGAGATTTTGGACCGATATCGGACTATGAAAAACTAATTGATACAAGTCAATGCATGTATATTAAAAATACAGCTAAAACATAAAACATAAAGACAATTTAATTAGACTATAATATATATATAGGAATCAAAATCCTATATCTAATACGGTACAATAGAACAATTGTATTATAGCAGGGACTTAGATACGACCATCGCATCTTACCATCGCAACTAACAAGACACTGTATGGAATGCTTATCAAGGGAAGTTACTTTTCTAGCTTATGTATGTGCAAGTGGCGCTCTCGCACAACTGTTTGGGAATGCACTGAATTAATTCACTTTACATCGTATTAATTCTGTTCAGTATCGGCCATTTGTCTGTATGTCAAATTGAGTATGCTGTCATTGAATTGAGTGCTTTGGTCTTGCATTAATTCAGTTTCCTATAGATTTATCCACGTATCGGTAAATTGACTGGGTTACTTTTAAATTGGTTCGCATTCTCTTGCTTTGATTCATGTTTCCGACTGAACTGTTTAGCATTGAAAAAACACTCCGGATTATTTCACGAAGCATCGGATTGTTTTAAGTTTGATTAGATGGTTTAAAAAAAATCGGTAAATCTATTAAAGTTACATTGAATTAAATATAATACCGATGAATTAATTACTTTTTGACTGGATGATTTATTAAAAACATACTTTTGGCGGTAATGACCGCCCATAGCAATCGCCCCTTGGAACCCTATCGGGCGTACAGTCCAAATTCACCCAGCTACGCCCCTGATTGCGGCCTGTAATTACATTTCAAACTTATTATTTAATTAATTGAAACCAATTTTTGAATTAATAAAAAAAAATTGTGATAATAATCAATCGATAAGTTGAGTAAATTTATTTTCGTACATTCATTTTTCGTCGGCTTATCGCTCCCTATAAAGGCTAATGCTTTTCTCAGTTTTTATTCTTCTTGGAAGATTGTAGCAGTGTTACAAATTTAAACATATTTGGCCTTTGTATGTAATATTTTCTGATATATTTCTTTCTAATATCATTATAAGCTGTACACATTAAAACAAAGTGATGTACAACTAACTTGACACGCGCCAATATCTGGTTTGCGCACTGCATATCGTGCAAATCGTGTAAAAACAACATTACCACGTACATTGAGAAATTGAAACACAGTGTGTTCATTATTATTATTATTATGCACTTTTAAAGTATATTGACAAACACGCAAACAGACAAACGGAAGGCGAAAGTAATACAAAATGCAAATGACATCACAAACACAAAAGGGTTGACAATAGGGCTTCCGCCTTGGAACGTGCATACATGTATCACACAAAACCGTCTTCATGTAGCTATTAGAATTAATAACTTCATCTCACGATGTCCCTTCGAATACTAATAAAACATTATACATTCCATACTGAACATGTGATTATGATTAATAAGAAAATACACACAAAGCAACAAACATCTGTTTCATTAATCATTAACCAAATGAATGTAATTATAGTCCACAGTGCCGCAAAGTTTTCATTTATACGATTTACGTAACTCAACACAACAAATAAGTCATTATTATAAGGTGGACTTTGCATTCCTGTCGGAAAGTGTTTTTTTTTGTATCCACCCATTTCATTATCTAGTTAATTAAATTTGCTAGTTGACTGGAGCCAATTCTAAAAGCAATCATGTTCATGGACATATTTCTATTAAATACATAAATTCGCAAATTAGCACATCGATTTATTATTCCTGTATCAATGCTCGCACATGTTGCACATGTTGCATAAATAAACATTAGAGATTTCAATTTTCTTCGTTATTCAACCAAACATGCTTTTACATATTATTAACTGTTGATTGTATTGCAAAAACGATATATATAAACATATGGTAGAAAAAGACGACGCGCCACCTGCTGATGAAATTAAGATGCAGTAGAGTGAATATAATTGTAAGAAATGGTCACAAACACTATCACAATATAACTTTGACGTTGGGTAACTAGATGCTATATATATTTAAAAATCATTGTGACATGTGGAATAAGTGTTAGTTCATTAGCAGAAGATATGCTGTGTGTCTGAACCTGTCATGTTATTCACTAAGGGCAAACTTAATTACTTACTAAGTTACTTACTAAATTACTTACTTAGTCGATGTTTCGTATGCATTGTGAAATTGTTGTTTTGTTAAAAAAATAAAATATTCAAATAAATTTAAAATAATCATATGTGTAAGCCTATCCATTTTATTATCCCTTCATGTTTATTTGTCTAATTTATTTTATTGAATCTGACCTAACACGTACGATATAATAATAAAAAAAAACAACATACAACATGTAACACATGTATACATTTATATCTACAGACAACTTCGTAAATTCATATTTCATGGCCGTATATAAAATGGTGCCGAAACGTCTTCGAAATGACTATGTCCGAAATGGTTTGGTGCCGAAACGTCTAGGTGCCGAAATACTTCGGTGCCAAAGTGTCCTGAAATCAAATTGTCACGTGTATTCTAATTTTAAGTAATTTACCTTTTAAATATTTTTCGTGTTTCTTTCATCTAAAGCCAGATATGCTTTTGTACCCCTTCGGACCTTCAGGACAGAAAGAAATCATCATCAGTATATCCCTCCCCACCCCACCTCCCACCCATAAAAATTTGACATGATTTGTCAACATCCAGTGTATTCCAGAAAATCCAGTGGCAAGTGTTGGACACATATAATATTGTTGATGCATATTAGACTTTCACAACCATCAAAATACATATATTCTCTCCAACCTTGGCATCTGTGTAGTGAACATTGCATCTGCATAGGCTTTCATTTGGCAGCTAGTTGTCACCTGTTCACATCACACCTGCCACAGACCCAACACGTCTGTGCACCTGTAGCAGACTTAGAACTGCGTTTTTTCTGATCATGTACAGAGACGCTTATCTTTCTCGTTTTAGCCATACGAGATTGTGCGAGATTCGATTATGTGCCCATTCACTGACTATTAGTTCACTGGTTTACATTATTTTCCCGTCGCTATAATAGTATCAGCAAAATTTCTAATGATAACAAAAAGTAAAAGAGAAACCACTACTATCAGTGTCTTTTCATGCAGTGGAATATCCAACGTCGTTAACTATTCGGCCACGGAGAGGCTTAGAAAAGGAAGCATGGCGAATAACGGATCGTTTGTAGGATAAACCATCTCATCATATCATGTATGTTAACTAGTTTAATAAATTCTAAAATAGTGATGCTTGGCTGTTTAATTGAATGGTGGTGTGCGTTATTTTCAGCGCATTTTAGGCTACATATGACTTGTTTTTTTTGTAGAAGTGGCAGACCACCCACTTTTCCCTACAAATTCATGTAGTGTGAATAATACATTACATTGGCCTATATATAGTGATGCGCAAACGCTTTGTCGAGCATTAATGCGTATTGCCTGTTGAGAAAACCCCTCTGTTTTAGTCGGTATTTTTATCGTAATCCTTACCGTAATCGTTACCGTAGTTAGTTGTACAGGTCTACTTGTGTTCATGTTTTAGTTGTATTCAGGCTCAAAACCGCTTCGGAGTTGCCGTTAAGGTCCATTATCATACTATTTTGCATTTTAAATGAATTACAAGTGATCTTATAGAAAATATTTAATTTCTTTACTTCATTATAATACTCAAATTCAAATGGGTGCGGAAACATCTAGGGTAAATATTAAAATAGATGCCGAAATGATTTGATGCCAAAACGTCTACGTGCCGAGTCGTGTAGGTGCCGAAATGGTTTGGTGCCGAAACGTCCTGAATCAATCTTGATCACACAGACGAAAAAACTTGAGAAGTGTCTGCATATATTAATAAGCATTGTTCATGTACTGATCATTGCTTGAATTAGACTAAGATACTATATACACAAACGTTTTCGTCTAGAAAACTGTGAACATTAATTTAAATTTAAATTTAGAAACAATATATTTTTGTTTGATTCGACAGTTGTAACAAACTATATAATTTGATTAGCAAACTATTTTATATTCGTCAACAAATGTCAAAACACAGATCCTAATTATATATTTTTTTAAACATTATCTGTATAAACACATAGCAATCGAGCATAAAATAGGCTTAAACAGGATAAATTAGAACAACAAGTTAAATCAAAGTACCAAAGGTACTGAGAGCATGGTGAACTATGATTTGTGCATCCATGTAATGCAAGGTTTCTTTCCAAGCACACATGACATGGATGGACAGAAAATCTGTCAACTCTTCTTAATAACATACATCATTGCATTGTTTAATGTATCTGGAACTAAGGCGATTAAACAAGATAAGGTAAGGTATATACAGGAATAAAGAAGGGAACAAAAGGAATTATTGGTTATAATGAAAATTAATCTTCGAAACGCTTCATCATCTTCACAGGTCTTAAAGCGTATCAAAAAACATCACCAGTCATCACCTATCAAAGTTTGAGTCACTAGAAATGAGTATAGCGTCAAAAAGGTCAAGACAGCTAATTTTGCCAATTCAAGGGGAGGTAATTCATAGACCCTTTGACCAACATAGCTGAATTAAAATAGGAAACAACCTTGCATTGATATCGACCTACTATGCAAGTATGATTAAAATCAAATTAACACGAGTGTAGTCAGTAGTCAGAGTGTAGTTGAAAGACAGCCATATCCCCCGCTGCACAAATGCCCCGTTTAAGACCACTGGGCATGAATTAAAAACAAATGCATAAAAAAAATATAATTAGAATAAAAAAATTGGGTACTGCTCAGATTCGAACCTTCCGGCTCGCCTTATAATCCATAATTTTATGGGACTGCCGCTCTCCCGACTGAGCTAATAATCCTTTACAAATTTTGATGATCTATGAGGTATTTATTCTAAAACCGCAGTGTCCGAATTGACCCGGTCTATATCCAGTCAGATCTTGTTGATCGCCGACACGATCGGCACACGTATTCAGGATTATTTTACGTCCGAAACAGTTATTTTAACTTCATAGCAAGGGAGGTGAAGACTTCAGAATATTACACAGCATACTTCAAAATAAGCTGATATCTTATTCCGGAGAATAGGCAGCAACAACTTTTTACAAAGGATAGTAGCTTATGCGATAACCATTACTGACCAAACCTATTAAATATTATATGAAGACTATAAAGACCATGTATATTTCTTAAATATATAAATCCAAGAAAGATGGAAGATATGCGTTTGATGGTGTTGCAACAAGAGAAATAAATTATAAAATTAACTGGTTACAAATCTCAATCACTATCCTAGGAGAACAATACAGCGTATGAATATATTTTACGCAAGATCACGTGATGATCATGTGATGATGATGATTGATCTATTTATAGAACGCACAGCTAAACGATGAAACAATAGATGAAATAGCTATATAAATAATATATTACTTAAACAATGTATCGAAGAAATTATTTGAAATTTCTAAATGACATTACCTTGTTTGTATCCGCACTAGAAAAGAAGAAACACCTGTTAAAATATGGGTCTTCTTTTTCAGGCAATGCGTCGATTCATCAGTGAGGCTGTAGTTAGGATTCGTGAAAAAACACGGTAACTATAGCTTGGTGAACAAGCTCACCATACTAAAAATGAAGAGTCTTTCTCCAACAGAATATTTAAAATGATACAAATTGGAAAAGCTACAGATCTCTATATCTCTCTCATATTCCTTCTCCTTTTAGTATCAATCAACCTGCTGATACTCATCATTAATAAATTATTTCATACAATGTAAATCACAGGGATATGATTACCGAAGGTGCTACCTTCGGAGAAACTTGTACTAGTTAAATGTTTCACATTAAATGGACTGCTATAAAAAAACATTCTGCCAATATACATAACATGATAACCATATTAATACATGCATTTTAAAAACAAAATTATATATCTTTATAAATTACAAGACACAAATATGTTTGAAATTTTCCTGTACAATTATGTTAGTTATGATTGGTATTATGCAACACATATCGAAATAAAATATTTAATTAAAAAAAAAAAATTTTTTTTTATCGGAATTAGATTTGAAAATAAGGGTCACCTCAATGAGCTTATTTATTTTATATCAAGGTATGTACACATTGTATATCGTCTAATTGGTAGACACTGGTATAAGATGCAATGAATGACCATTTCTAGAAACATTAATGTATGACATACCCTTCAGAATAAAAATTTATGAATCTTATAACATTTAATCTAATGGAAACTGCATTTATGGAGACTAGGGGAGTTGCATGTTTTAGATCGCAAGAAAATGTTCCGTGTTTTAGCATGTTTTAGAAATATACTATATTTATAATAATATAACATACTTATTGTTTTCTATTATTATATTATATGTACCTAAAGTCATAATATCTACCAAACAACTCATTATTTAGCAAGATGCAAATGATTTTATAGATTTCAAACTACCGTGATATCATAGAACCCTTGATATCATAGGAAGCCATTATACTATATATTTCAGATGTGGTCAGGTATTTTCCCGTTCTATAACAGGGGCCGAAATTTGGCTACTTCACAATTCAAAAGAAAATGATTTTCACCACTGTGTCAGATATTTTTTACTTTTTTATTTTGTAAACAACATTTCCCTCATACTTTGTCAGAATTGATTTTTTTTATACATTTAATAAATTTCTCTAACGTATACCATATTATTATGAATAATTGTATATATATTTGTTTGTGTCCTCCTCCCAGAAAAACAATATATATATGTATTGAGTAATACCGCTTTTAACAATTATTTATTAATCTTTCAATATTTATTGTTTTCACAAATTAGACAGTTATCGCTTTTCCTCAAAAAATTACCAGGCTAGGGAGTCTTCACAATTTTTAGGAGAAAAAAGCCCTGCAGTGGTACCATACCAGACATCACACAATGGTACGAAAATGCAAATGTGCGAAACCATCGCCCATATACTCGATCGCATCACATAATTACTAACCGTTGTTTTTGCCGAAGTTGGCATTCTGTTTAAGGCGACAAAAGAGAGTGACCTTATTATTTTAAATGTCCCCGAACCTTCTCTAAGAAATTGATTGTATGTACCCAACCATTAGAGGAAGATTGTTGATTCCATATGGAGTTCCATGAACTCGCCATTGTTGTTAATTACTGGCCTCTCTCTCACGTGCTTCCGGGGGAGGAGCGACTCAACTCATTAATATTCACAAGTCATTGTACGGGATCCCCTTTTCAATTACCACTACAACATGCCTCAGGCTTGCCAAAACTGTTTAAAACAAAATCCTGAGATTTTTAAAATTTAAGATTTTAAGCGCACGAAGAACATTTTTAAATGGAATTTTGGAGCGCGCGACTGGATTTTCGCACTTATATTTTTTAAAGCGCAAATTATTTATGCAATTAATACAAGTTTATGCATTGTTTGATAGTTATACTCTAATAGTAGATTAGCATACTGTAACGTGCACACAAATAGTTTGTTTAAGGGAGGACTGCGGAATTCGATTAGAAAGATTTGGTTTAATTTATACCACAACTGTTTTTTCATGAAAGTGCAATTACTTTTCTACGCAGATGCGTGCTAAGTGCAAACACAAAGTCTTAATCGATATTAAGATATTGTATTATCATACACGGCAGCAGCTGTTATAGTGATACCACACACAAGGAGTTGCTAGTTCCTCACACTTGCTATTTCAATTAGCTTGACCAATTAAAGAAGCCACCGATATATTTCTGCTATTGCATATGTCGTTATGTTACAGAAGGAACTGATTATGTCCTTAAGTGTTAATTGTATATACATTCAGTGCATTACACGGATGATCCCCACTGATTCGCCACTTACAAATACTCCTCTGACTAGGGAACGTAACAGGACCAATTCGGGAAATAGTTGATAAAATGTGAAAATATAGTTGTTAAATCATGAACATTTTGTTTTGATTGAAAATCCGGAGATTGTACACTTAAATCCGGAGATCCGGAGAGCGACTGAAAAATCCGGAGAATCCGGAGATTTGGCAGGCCTGATGCCTCACTTCGATACGAGCAATAGTGAAAATATCTACTTTCAATATATTGAGTACTTGCTTTGTGGCTTTCTAGTCTGGTTTATATACATGCTCATATTAGTGTTATTATACTTATATGTGTTATTAATACTGCTTAGTTTGTTAGAGGATATAGGCAGGTGAGGATGATCATAATAGTGGTATTATACTTATTTGTATTATTAATGCTGCGCAGTTTGCTAGAGGATATAGGCAGGTGAGTATGATCATAATAGTGTTATTATACTTATTTGTATTATTAATGCTGCGCAGTTTGCTAGAGGATATAGGCAGGTGAGGATGATCATAATAGTGTTATTATACTTATATGTATTATTAATGCTGCGCTGTTTGTTAGAGGATATAGGCAGGTGAGGATGATCATATTAGTGTTATTATACTTATAGATATTATTAATGCTTCGTAGTTTGTTAGAGGATAGAGGCAGGTGAGGATGATCATAATAGTGTTATTATACTTAATTGTATTATTAATGCTGCGCAGTTTGTTAGATGATATAGGCAGGTGAGGATGATCATTAATGCTGCGCTGTTTGCTGGAAGATATAGGCAGGTGAGGATGATCATATTAGTGTTATTATACTTATTTGTATTATTAATGCTGCGCAGTTTGCTAGAGGATATAGGCAGGTGAGGATGATCATTAATGCTGCGCAGTTTGCTGGAAGATATAGGCAGGTGAGGATGATCATATTTGTGTTATTATACTTATTTGTATTATTAATGCTGCGCAGTTTGTTAGATGATATAGGCAGGTGAGGATGATCATTAATGCTGCGCTGTTTGCTGGAAGATATAGGCAGGTGAGGATGATCATATTAGTGTTATTATACTTATTTGTATTATTAATGCTGCGCAGTTTGCTAGAGGATATAGGCAGGTGAGGATGATCATAATAGTGTTATTATACTTATTTGTATTATTAATGCTGCGCAGTTTGCTAGAGGATATAGGCAGGTGAGGATGATCATTAATGCTGCGCAGTTTGCTAGAGGATATAGGCAGGTGAGGATGATCATATTAGTGTTATTATACTTATATGTACCGGAAAACATGATACGCGAGAAGATAAAGTCGTTCAAATTAAACGTGCAAGCTGTTTGCATTTATAAAGTATAGTTTAACGCGAACAGTTGATAAACGTGGACTTAAATACAACTTTTCATGTATCGTAAATTAAAGAAGCATAATAGTGATTTGAAAACAGACTCATTTAAAGTTATTTGTAATACAGAACGTAATAATCAAGTGTTATTCCACCAGATGCATGTGTGAAGACAAGGTTTTCAGATCATAATATTGACATACGTCAACAATGATTACCTTGTCTAACAATAGCATACGTGACCAACACTAAACATAGTTAATTTTTGTGAACTAACTATAACCTGGGCTACTACAATAGACTAGTAGAAAATTGTCATAATAAAACTAGTGTTTTTAAATGTCACACAAACAGCGCTCCTTTCATACTGCACTTTTTATCTTAAATACGTTTGGTATAATAACAACATATGTAAAGTGTATTAAAAAACTCTTTGTTTTAGTCTTAGATACATTTCTGGTTTGTGGTAGTAATAGTAGTAGTAGTAGTAGTAGTATTTGGTAGTAGATTTGTTTTTGTTTTTTGTTTTTGGTGGGGGATGTTTTTTGGTATCATAACATTTCATTATTATTTAAATTATTTTCAGAACGACGTCGGGCCCTAACACACCATTCGTAAAGTACTTACAGCCATGAAAGCTATAACAATGAGACGGGCCATGATATATATAGCCATAGCAACGAGTCTTGTTATGGCTATAATGTACATAATACAGTACGGCACGCACAACGTACAAGGTATTTCAATAACTGTTGTAATAATATCAGAATACATTTAGAGAGAAAAAATTAGCAGCATAATACAGTACTATTAAGAAAAGTCGCAAGTAGACCGTATGGACGAAATTTCGGGTCGAAAAGTCAAGTTTCTGGTTTGCGACTTTGCAAGTCGAAATTTTCCCCAAAATATCGATCATCCTCAAAATACCGATTTTACGACGTTTCGCCTTCGGGTATGCGACTTTTCGCCTTCGGCTTTTCGGGTTTGCGACTTTTCGCCTTCGAGTTTTCGGCTTGTGGAAAGGGTTATTAACAGGGAAAAAAGTCGCAAAGTCGAAGAGTCAAAATGGCCGCATCCGTCTTCCATACATATATTATAAAAACTCATATTATGTTCATGTTCATTCACATTTACTTATTATAGTTTCAATTCTCTTACGTCAAGATCAACATCCGTTTCTAAACTGCTGTACGTGTAAATATCTGTATAATTTATATTAGTGTGTAATATGCATGTTTACTTGAGTAACAGAGATAGACTTTTAAAATTTAAATTTTTCAAAAAACATTCATTTTTTTTAATAGGACAACGTTTTTTTAATAATCTAATAGCATAGCACCTTAATGGTTTGAAAACTATTTATTTCGTTACAATATACTTCAATTGGACGTATATTTTATATGTTGTTTTATTTCAGGATGCACTTGTATACCTAAGTATGAACCCTTGTAAAATTATTTTCCTATTTAAGGAGATATTTCCCAACGCTAAATGCTCTTTGAAAAGGCAAACGTTTTTCTCTTTGAATAAGCCTCGGTATATTGAACGGGTTCTAGGGTATAGCAGTATATATACTTCAAACTTTACTTTTATGAAGAAAGAAAGAAAGAAGGTCAAATTAACAAGTAAGCTGTATTAAATATAAAGCTTCGTTGATAATTCAATGTTTTTAGAAGAACAACACATCAAAACACAACTAATGAAACATTTGCTTGAAAGTGTTAATAAGTTCATCGACTGAAAACCAAATTATTATTGAGGCCAGGACAGTGTGAATTCCATATCCTTACGAAATTTATCAACAGAGATGATGCCAGCTTGGTAATTATTGCGTGTATTTTTCCGACAACGAAGCCCCATAAGACAACATATTTCTTGCTGAAGAGTTTGTGAAATGCTTCTGCAACGTTGTATGGGTATTTAGTAGAGTGGGCCCCGTTAAAGATGCCACAATCCCTGCCATTGAAATAGACTGAAAGCATCTCATATCTCGTTGTTATGCCCCTTTATATGTTTAAATTGTATCTGAATGTTATTGTACATACATATAGGCATAATGTTTCGCATCAAAGACATTAACCATTTGTAGCTCTACTGATCAAAGATCAGCGAGCATATGCCGTGGTGTGGTGTCCGTCGTCCGTCCGTCCGTCCGTCTGTCCGTAAACTATTTTATTGTAGCGGACTACTCCTCTGAAATTGCAAAAATGGATTTTCATGAAACTTTACAAAAATGTTGCCCGTGATGCCTAGTTAATCCTAGCAAAAATTCACGTGTATGTGAAATTAAAGATGGCCACCAAAGCTAAAAAAAAGCTACTTGCCTCTTGTTTGATGATGTCCTATTGATTATCTCTACTAGTGCCATGTTATCTGATTTGATAAATATGTTTTTTAATTATCATTCGTTTGCCCATAATGTGGAAGGCCATGATAATAGGGACAACATACTTTTTGATACCAATATATAGTCCATTTGAAAACGAACCACAACCCGTTGTAATATGTTCAACTATCTAGTTCTTTATTCCCTGTTAAATCTGTATACAGTTCTAGAGCTTCATCCATAACCCATTCTCTGTCGTTAAAAATAGTCTCGCCATTGTTACCTTCAAGAAATGTAATCCAAATGTTGGCGTCTTCCTGTATACCTGCATTAACCCTTATGAAATCATGCGGAATAGTAGTATAAGTCAATCTTGATGTTTTGAAGTTGATCAGTGATTTTCACAAATGAGCTGCTTCAGCAATTTTGTCCATAGGTACTCAAACTTCGTTTTTACGGCATCTATCTCTAAACCCCAATATGTAATACATTTTACAGTGCCCCTACACCTATCACCACCTGAAGGGATGCCTAGGTTCCTACACATAATACAGTATTTCTGTTAGAAATGATTATTTAGCGTAGTCAAAATTTAGCGCAGTAGACGATTTTCGATGGTTTCGGGCATATTTTGCGCAATGATGAATAAGCGCTCGGCCATATACTCCATTTAAGTGAGACATTATGGTCTTTTTGTTACATTGAGACATTATATTCGTTTTTGCTAACTGCAGTTTATATTGAACCAGTACTCTTCTCGTTGAATTAGAAAATACTAATCTAAATAACTGTCAAACTAAGTATAATCATCCACAATCGCTATGTGTTGAAGGATATCGGAGAAAATAGATGACTTTTGGTAAGAAACATCGTTCTTTTTTAGCGGACATCTTGAATTAATGCACGGACAACTTCCGCTAAATAGCGCTAAAATAAGATGTCAGCTAAATAATCATTTCTTACAGTATACGTTTTTGCAAGATGAGAAAGTATCCTTCGTAAGTTTTATTAGCCATGAAAAACCTCATCAAGCAAATGGTCAACATTATTAGATCCGGAATCCATACAAATCAAACCTTGTAAAAAGGTTGAGAACATTTCAAATATAAAACATGAACATGAGACTCCCATTGGTAACATCTTGTGAAAATGATCAATGCATCGGACCAACATTCGATCGTTTCAATTTCTGTGTTGGACGATGCATTTTGGGACATTATTATTTGACCATTTACAATTTGATATCTGTTTTGTTTTTGTCTGTTTTTTTCATACCATTACCGATTTTATAAACAATTAATATTTGTAAATCATTTGAATAAGATACAACTCTTTAAACAAGCTGAAGACACAATATATTAAATGGTTATATCTGATGACTATGAATGAGCACAAATGAAGTAATTTCAGTTGAACAAACATCCAAAGGTCAGAATATAAGCCATACATTGATAGGTAAAGTGTTTCAACTGTATCTAACTTTTTTGCATGTGAGCTCGATAAAATGTATATGTTTTTAATAGCTGGATTTGAATCAAGGACACGTTTTTTGATATGTTGGCATTGTTCTATTGATAGCCTCCAGAAAACCCAAAGAAGGCATATTTGACAATAATATCAAAATAAAGTTATAGGTATTCAAAACGGAAGAAAAAAAAACTAGCATGCACTTTATAATGACTATTAATACAATCTATGGACTTAACAGATGGTCAGTTGTTTTTCTTTCAGATTTTTACATGCTCGAACAAACTTACTATTATCATTTAGAATAAACATAAATTTGAGATACATGAGATACTGAGATATTGGTTTTGAGATGATGTCCTAGTTTCAATTAGAAAAAAACTGATGTTCACATCACGCAATGCCAATGTGTTAATGTATGTAGGATACATGATCGACTATATGGGAATATTTGTTGTGTTTGGGACGCATCAGTGAATATATAATTGTTGTTGACCACTTGTCGAGGAAATATACAATATGTTAGTTTTTATTTAATGCATTATAATGACAGTGTATGAAGAAAAGATTTACGGCGATGTCATAAGTATAATTGTGAAGTTATATTTAACTCATTATAACTTTAAAAAATGCTCAATAAAGTAGGATTCATTTTCTTAGTTATGCTATGGCCAATATATATAAAATATATCTTCAATACCAACTTTCTGAACATTGTTGTTTTCGAAAAGTAATGACCCGAAAATCTGACATCTCTACTGTAAATGACATCGAGTCCTAAAAATATATGACCGATTTTTCGAAAAACAATAGCTTACTTTTTTGGGTATATATATATATATATATATACAAATTTAACAGCTATTTTCTAAAGGAAATTATGTTTTTTCACACTGATTTGTTTTATTTTAATAAATAGTACTTCCTATATCAGGTGCTCAGGTAGTTCCCATAGCTCCGTGATTAGAGCGTCGACTGTAAATCATAATACAGACAGACTAGGTGCTCGATCCCGCAAGTAATACTCCTTTTTATTCTGGGAAATGATAGTGCTGCCTTTGTAATCGTTGTCCATGCAGTGAATTTGTGTCATGCGCTAATTAAATGAAATACCATGGGATGTACGTCCTGTAACATCATATAAGGCTATAATTGGGACAGAAACCTCAGAGGGAGATGAGATGAAAGATGACGTTCCAATTAGACGATGGGACGAACGTACGCGGGGGGCAAAGGTGGGTGGCTCTAAATCTTGACGCATTATCCACTGGACTAAGAAGCGGATTTACATTTGATAGCTTAAATCCCCAAATTCGCTTTAAGCTTGTAAACATGAAATTAAAAAAAAGACTCGCGACACACCTACAAAGATGCATGCGATTTAAGTACAGTGTATATTGCTTTAATGAACGGCAGGAGTTGCTTTTGTAAATGCGGTTTTGAAGATGAGGATGATGAGGATGATGATGAGGATGAGGATGATTTGAGAAGGATCCTGAGGATAATGATGATGACGATTGTGATAAAGATGATGATGGTGGTGGTGGTGATGATAATGATGATGATGAAGGCGATGAATATTATTATACTGTGAGGAGGAGGAGGATTATTATGATGATAATGCTTCAGCCTATGGTTGTGGTGGTGGTGATGATGATGATGTTGACGAAATTTATTGTACACAGAAGACAAGGATAATGTCTCACACCTCAACTACTTTTCCAATAGTGTTACTGTACAAACCTTTTCCAACATCTGAGCTTCAAAGCTGGGCAGCAGACATTGTTGTTTTGTTTTAATATATTCAGTATAGCCAAGACCAGTAATTTAAAACAATTAAGTACATAAGTTAAGCCAGGTTGTTTTTTTTCTCGCTCATGCTCTCGCCCTATGTAAAAATACAAAATTCATACACTATCCAGCTGGATATGTGGTGCTTAGGTCAAACACTTCTGACATTTGAATGAAACCTCATATCAACATGGGGTTTTCTGTACCATCTGTCTTTTACACTGCAGATGTGTGCCAAAGTAAAGAAAAAAAGCTATTTTTTAAATTAAAAATTACCTAAAATTGATAAAAAAATAAAATAATTGTGTTTTTCCTTTTGTCTCTAGATCCGTGAGCTTTCGGACGAGCTAGTAGAGGTGTGAGACAATAAGGAATATGCCAGAAGAATACAACTGAGTCTTACATGCATAATTATCACATAGCCTCAAATACAACATGAATGACATGTTTAGTGCACACCTTTATTCGTTTTTCAGGTCGAAGCGTATGAGGATAAATAGAAATGATAGATATGTCAAACTACCTAAATTTGAAGTTTTTCGTTAAAAAGTGTAATGTACTTAATTATCTTCGTACTAGATTCATCATGTTTCAACATTAAAAAATGCTTTCTTCAAATTGTATTTATTTTTCTTATTTTAGGGGATCTTCGTCTAAAGCAAATTACCGGTGCTAAGAGACGACCAAACACAAATATACAGCGAGTTCGAGAAGCAACTACAGAAGCTTGACAATTTAGAATTCAAGAACTCGGCTTCACTCATGCAGAGCCTTGGTTTAGATAAGATGCCAATGAACATCTCTTCGTCACTTCCGGTCCTTGTTTACTGGGTCAAATGCCAAATACTTCATGGCATCACAGGGGTTAATAAAGAGTATACATACTGTATTAATGCCGAAATATCCAAATCTGAAACTGATTTACTTTGATCTTGGATTGACAGCTGATCAGGCTCTACTGGTAAATAGCTTATGTTGATAAATGATAGTACTATTCGTATTCTAAAGACAGTGTCAGTAATTTGTATGGAATTATTTATTAAAGCTGTATCATGAGTAAAGGTTACATACAACATCAATACCATATATCGCGTTTCAATGCATTATATTCGAAAGTCAATAAACTGTGGATTTCAGGGTGCCTAGTGTCGAATATGGATCGTGACTTTTTTTTTGTCTTCTGGATCTGTTTGTTATCTTGCCGTAGCCATCCGCTAAGTTTTGCAAAGCCAACAACTAATTTTGACTCCCCCACGCCCCCCCCCCCCCCCACCCCCTTTGTTTACGTGTAATTTGATTAACAGCCAAAAAGCAAAATGCCGACGGCGGAACATTCCATTTTTCTAGGGTATGGTGACTTGACAAATCAGTTGACTAATAGCGGTGTTAATAACAAAATATAAACGCAATATACTTTTTGCCTACCTTTTATTTGCTAGATATAATGATTTCCATTATAAAATAAAAGCAAAGTATGATCGATTTCTGGAGGTGCTGAACATAAATAGAACAACAACATCACCCTGCATAGCCTACCTTTTACTTGGTACATCCAAGCATAACGGATGGCTATTGCAAGATTGTAAACATATGAGCGTGTATTTTCATTCTATCTAACCATATCAGGTATGAACACATATAGCAAATAATAAAACAATATCGATTCATATTCGACGTCCAGGAAGCCTGAAATGCACAGTACGTTGTTTCTAAAGTTCACTCTAGGGCGTCTTTATTCGCCGCTGGTGTCTTAAAACATGCATTTATATTGTACAGGTATAAGTGTAATCGGGTAGTTGGATTTACAATATATTGACCGGAAATTAAACATCAGTCTGCTTATTGTTTTTACCTTATACAAACACATATGAACTAACTTGAACTGTCGATTTAAAGGCAGAATATGTTTATTAACACATAAACGGAAACAGTTCACTCGGAAGAGTTACAACTTACAGTACTACAACACAAGAAGTGTGCAGCTCCAATTGGTTTATTTATAGCACAGGTAATGTTTATGTAAACACAAGAGTTAAAACATCAACGTGCCTTTTTAACGAAGCCTACGTTTCTAATCTGTTGTTTCTATTTACGGTTTGGTACATCGGGGATTTAATGCAAATTTGACGGTAATATGATACACAAATACTGTCAACAAAATGTAAAACAACAAATTTTCCACGATTTCGGAAGAGAACTCATAACAGATCAGAATGAAGTAAAATAAATTCTAAACGATTAATAATTTAAAAGCTAAGTGTTTCTAATTTAAAGAATTTTTAGAAGAACATTTTGCTTTTATGGACTTTCCTAAAAGTGAGTTGACCAAACACTTAATAATGTGCTCTTTCCCACATCTTTTCGGTATATTAAAATAAGTATTGCATTAATAAGAGGGTGATGATAAAAATATATTTTCGGTAACTAAAATTAGTATTGTATTCATAAGAGGGTGACAATAAAAATGTTCAATACTCAGGATATGAATATCAATAGAAGCGACAACATTATACGTCCACCCTCACTGGTATGTAATATTTATATGATGTCTACAGAAAACGAAAATATGTTTAGAGATTAGATCATGGCAGGGATTTCTTTATTTACACTGTCCTGTTTTAATGGGATGACAGTAGGGTAAGTGTGAGGTTTGGTGCACACTAGAACCGGTTTAAACCCGCCGGTGGCCTACTTTGCCACTGACCGTTCCAAGGCGGTAGCCCTATTGTCAACCATTTTATGTTTGTGATGTCGTTTGCATTTATTATTACTTTTGCCTTCTTGTCTGTCTGTTTGCGTGTTTGTTTATTGGTTTTGTGGTTGACTGTCCTCCTTGAATGCTACCTTCCCTGTCCGATCTTTTTATATTTCTTTACATTGAAGTCAGAAAATAATATTATTATCGATGCCAACTGGGCGCTTAAACGCCTCATTACGTGGTCCGAGTATTAACTTGCATACCCTATCCAACCCCTTTTAAAAGAAGCGAAAACGGGGTTGTCTGGGGTATGAAATAAAATCTAATTTCGGCTTAAAATGTGTGTATAATGTAAAATTAGAACATTTAATAGATACTTTTTAACAAGTTTACGCATGTTTTTAAACGTGATTTATTGTCGAAATAACTGTTATAAAATCCTACTGATACAATCTTTCCCATCGCTTAATGGAATTAAGGCGGGAATACGTAACGGGAATTTAAATTGAGACATATGCGTGCCGGGTTACAACTTTTTCCAGGTTGTTTATCAATAATTCACAAAAGTAGATATAATAATCGAACAGGAAAAATAGCATTCAAGGACGACAGTCAACCTTAAACACACACAGAGACAAAGAACAACGTTAAAGATGAATAACAAGATGAATAACAAACAAGATAAGACATCACAAAAACAAAAGGGTTGACAATAGGGCTACCGCCTTGGAACAGTCAGTGGCAAAATAGGCCGCGGTGGGTTCTAGGGTGCACCTAACCTCACCCTTACCCTAATGTCATCATAATAAACGGGACAGGGCAAATAAAGATATCCCGGCCAGGTAATATTCTCTACAAGCAAGGCAGCATTAATAGGCAATATAAGTAAAACACATAAATGATCATACATTTTTATAATATAAAAACACAAAAGCCTTGAAAGCCACAAAGTAAGCATTCAGTGACTTGGCAAGTTCTGAGTATACAAGTATGAAGAGGCGCCAAAAGCAATGACTATCAATGCAAGTTGATAAATCAACCTTGCATTCAAAAATCGAGCAGGAAAAGCAGCATTCAAAGACGACAGTCAACCACAAACACACACAGTAACAAAGAACAACTTTTAAGATGATCATGAATAAAGAGTTTGATATTTACAAGTTATGTTGTAATTTGTTTGGTTTCCTCAAATTAATATTGTCCACTGAATTTCCGTTACATTGTAAACATAGTATTTGCCGTATTTACATGAATATGGAACCACTCTAATAATGCTAACCACGCTTCTCAGAACACACGGTTTTAATTGTTTTTCAATTAAAACGATTTAACGTAAGTTATATGGCAAAATGAAAAAGGTTATATATGGTGTTTGTGTCGTATATGATATTTTAAAAGAAATTTGTGATAATATTGTGTAATTCTTGCATTTGTCATGACGGTCGATATTGTACTGTTTCAGTTAAGGAAGTACTGTAGATGTGAGGTGCGTTCCTTTCCGTTTGAAAAGCTACCAACTTTTGTGACCAAACTTAAGTGCTATGCGTTCAAAGCTATAGCAATACAAGTAAGTTAATCTATGAGGATAAATGGACTCTTCACATTCGACTGGATTCCTCTGAAGTACTTGGATACGGGAATTGTCGAACCTGGCACCTGTAAATCTAATATACTTGCAATTTGTTCAGATCGATACATTTTGAAAGGACAACATTTCAACATATTCAGCGTTTGCCTTCCATTAGGACGATTATGATTTCGATTCAAAGCCTATAATAGGTACTAGCTCCCTTGCTTCACGTTCTGCACACGAACGCACGCACGCACTCTCGCACGCACACACACACACACACTATCGATTATCGATTATTGGGATCAATTTACCCGATCATAAAACCGCTTTGCACAAGATAACTCATAAACCACTGGAACTGCAGTCTTAACCTTTTATACAAATACTCCGGTTCGCTTAGTTAGGTTGCAGATAACGTTTTATGAAAGGGGCATAATTCTGATAAAAATGAAAGAGTTATTGGACATGTGTAACAACATTCCTTGGGTTAAGATAAAGATTGCGTGAAGTTTCATGAACATAGGTCAAATACTTTTCAAGTTCTTTCCTAGGTTAGATTGTAGGTTATAGTGTGACGGACGGACGAAGACCACGGACAACGACGGACAACGGACAAATGATCCCTAAGGAGGTTAAGGTGTGACGGACGACGGACAAAGTGATCCCTAACTGTCTGCCATGCTACTCCGGCGACACAATAACAACATTGTTCTGACTGTTATATAACAGGTAGTCAGTCATTCATAATACTTATTGTTTAAAAATCTCTGCGTAATCGCCTCATGTAACTGCATCAGTGATTGTTTGTTTGCTTGTTTGTTTGTATGGTGTTTTACATCATTTTCAACACATGTAAGGTTATATATGACGGTCGATTTTTTGTGATGGAGGCAGACCACCCATTTTTCCTGGGTAGAACCAGTACTGTACATCTCCCGCCATGCATCAGTGATTGTATACCTTACAATGCCTTGACCGGGAGATGATACATAAGACAGATGTCAGTCATGCAGTTTCAGTTCTATTTATTTATTAGAAATGCAAATGGTAAAAGAATGAAGTTCAGGTACCTGAGGTCAAAATTGTCCTCATTTGGGGTTCACATGATATGTTATAGAGTAACCATGGACAGTATACCATTACAGGATGTATAATATAGGATTGGTTTAAACATATTTCATTTTAGAATTTTACAACATATATAGTACAATACATAGTTAACATGATTTGAAAAAATGAAAAATCTTACAGAATTCCTCTACTTAATTACAGGATTGACTGAACGTACGGGAATAATACCATACTATCTACAACAAACACACACCTTTACAACATACAAGTGTATTTATTATAGGATATGCATTACAGGATTGACTGCATGTCTTTGAATTGTCTGTACCCAACACAAAACTTAACAACAGTCAGCATGATTGACTACCCGTCCGGGAATATATCTCAATATCTACACAAATACATAACTGTGCAACAGTCAAGTGTATACATTACAGAACTGTCTATGCATACGTGAATAAAACAAAAAGGTTTACAACACTCAAATTGATACATTACATGACTGACTGCACGTACGACAACAATACCGCAATTTCTACAATAAGCAAATAACGTAACAACATCCACATATATACAGGACATGCATTATAAAACTGGCTGACCCATACCACATACTCTACAACAAACGCTTGATTGACTGCACGTACGATTACATGTGTTATTGTCTTCAAACTGCATTGAAATTACATACATATTTTATCAAATTCCAGATGGTGTTTCAAGATTTCGGAAACGTTTGGTGGTTGGATTCGTCGATTAGATTTCTGACAGCAGACGTTAACCAAGAATTAATGCGTTTGCTACGCGACAACGTGCTGTTTTTCACCGAAAGTCACCAAACGCACACATTTTCTCAACGAACGCATCCGCAAACATTTGAATATTTTAAAGAAGATCCATGGAAATTCGTGAACTTTACTGAATTCATAGGCGGAATTGTTGCCTTTCGAAACAGTCATTTGGCCCGTGTTGTTTTACGACAGTGGGTTGCCTGTTCACTCGATAAAGGTTGTATTGATCCTCCAGGAGCAATACTACGATGTGGTCATATACGTAAAACAAACATAACCAATGCCGATATAGGCGCGTGCCATAGATATGACCAATCAATTGTAAATCTTGCTTTGAGACCATTGTTTCATAATCAAAACTATTATCCACTACCAAAATATATAGCAATACAAAGAGGTAAGGCGGTGAAATATTTCCCACGTCAATGAATGCTATAAGTTTCATCTAATTAAACGATAAAGCCTCTAATTCAAAGACAAAGCAAGTCATGTCCTAAACGACATTCAATTTATAGGAAGTGTTAAGGTATATGTGTAAATGATCATTCGAAATTTAAAAAATGCAAACATGCGTAACTGTTTTCTGTTCTATGGGATATCATGTATTAAACAATACATACTGATCATGAAAGAACAGTAGGTCTTCTGAACACAATCGCTATGTTCTGTATCGTAGCACTATTCTACTTTTTAAATATAAAGTAATTCAATCACAACCTGATTTCTATGGTGACTTGATTGTACACACTTCATAATATCGTTGATCATGATCAAATTTCTATCACAAATGTTCCCTCTTTGCTTGGACGATAACCGGACAGATTGTTAACCCTATGATGACACTTGTGCTAAACTTTGAGTGTTGATGCACTTTTAACGCATGCGAAATTTATGTTTGAAAAGCGTCCCCGTATAAGAAATATCATAAGCATACTAATGAAAAGATGTGTAGAGTGTCTAGGATAACCCTATTTTCTTTCAATATCCCATCGTCTCGTATTGTTTGAGTAGAGTTCGTATGTAATACTAGGATATTATAACTGATTGAGTTGTTTTATTGGTTACATAGTCTTTGCACACATTCACATCCTCACCGTGCATTTACATGTTCGTCCAAACGTGTGATTACCACGGCTACGCGTGAATACCACACATATACTATTACATAAATACGTACTCTCTTGTGAAAAATGTCGCGTTTATCGAATCGTGCTCCGATAATGGATGTTTTGTAATATAGCACTTAAAGCACATTATCAGGATGATTTCAAGGAAATACTTCTCCTTTAAAGTGACATACGGTAACCTTGATAAAACTCGCCACGACCGTGTTTCTTCACAACTAAATAAGTGCATGGTGTTTTTGCATAATACATAACTACATATAAGTGTGTATTACAATAGTCATATATTTAAACCTATGATGAATAAAGAAGAGAAGTTGAAAACAACAAGTTTTATAACCGTTTATTTAATAATAATATATTACCAAGTTTAATGTCAAATTAACATCTAGATGGTAAAATGTAATGCGAGAAGATTCAGGATAGAGGTATGTGTATGGGAAATTCAGCATTTTTGGTTCTTTAACACTTACCGTAAGCTTTAACATTTATCGTAATATTTAATATTTACAAACACGATGAAATATTTGATCTACTAGCTAGTGTATGACATAGTCTTCTGCGTGAACAAAATTATGTTCAGTTGAAACGGTAATATCTAATCCATTACAGTGTATAACCTCATCGTGCATATCTTTGAATGCCTCATGATTCATAAAATCAATATAAACTTCCGCGTATGTGTCAATCATCAAAAGTGTATCGACAGTTTTAGAAAAAAATACGCAGTTGGTCCTTCGATCACGACATGAGCATTCGAATTCCGTTTTGAAAACCGTGTTATTCACCATTTCATTACATTCACTGTATCAAAAACGACATGGGATTGAAAACTATGAAAGTGGGAATTAATTTTAAGTATGACTATAGAGTTTATATCCTTGGATATTCCATAGAAAATGACACTGAAATCTGAAATACTGTCTAGGCTCCAGTCCAGTATGAAAAGGGAGCACATGCATGCGGTAATGTAAAATGTCATTCGTGATGCTGTCGACACAACTGGCACAATGTTCGTCTTACTTTCTGACACTCAATGGTAAACAAACACTGTCCTAAATACTGACAGCATTATTCGTTATTATATAACGCATCAGCCAATTATATATAATATAAAACATACATGTTCACAGTATTGTTATTCACACCTCTCCAGTAGTTCACCTGTGAATTTTGCAGACGATGTATCCAATTGTACATAATAGTACATAATTATGCAATTGTGCCTGTGTTGTAGTTTGCGAGCCCTTGGGGGTCAAATTTTGTTTTTAAATCCATTAATTCATATACATATACAGTCAATGTTTTCGTCAATTAAAATATTGTCAAGAAAATAACACATATATTATATATAATTTATTAACACTTGAGAGTCAAAGTGTGTGTTTAAATCCATTAATGAATATACACTAGTATCCAGTGAACTGTTTGGTAAATAGTAATACTGTCCAATATGTGTTGTTTCTTTGTTTTGTTTTTTAAATCTAACACTTAAAAAAAAAAAAAATACATATAAATGTAAATGATATACGCTGGATATCAATTACCTAGACATGTGTTTATGTTACGGAATGACTTGCTGTATATAATCCTTATGCCTAATAGACCTGTACAACTAACTACGGTAACGATTACGGTAAGGATTACGATAAGAAATACCGACTAAAACAGAGGGATTTTCTCAACAGGCAATACGCCTTGAATGCTCGACCAAGCGTTTGCACATCACTATATATAGGCCAATGCAATTTAGTATTGACACTACATGAACTTGTACGGAAAAGTGGGTTGTCTGCCACTACTACAAAAAATCGACCGTCATATATAGCTAAAATTTGCTGAAAATAACGTATACCACAACTCAACCAAATAGCCAACCATCATTATTTTAGAATTTATTAAACTAGTTGGCATACATGATATGATGAGATGGTCTGCATAGCAATATATCATTTTTACAATCGACCAGTTATTCGCCACGCTTCCTTTTCTAAATAAATATAAAAAGATCGGACAGGGAAAGTAGCATTCAAGGAGGACAGTCAACCAAAAACACAGAAACAAACACGCAAACAGACAAACAAAAAGGCAAAAGCAATAATAAATGCAAACGACAGCACAAACACAAAAGGGTTGACAATTGGGCTACCGCCTTGGAACGGTCAGTGGCAAAGTAGGCCACTGGGGGTCTAAGCCTCACCTAATTAAGTTGATATTCGTTTTATACCATCTTTGCAAACTGGTTTAATTAACTTAATATTTTTTGCATTTTCTTGATACTTTCCTTTGAAACAATATAGCGTTTAATCTCGAATATACTTCTTTTTTCAAGTAGGTGTGACTATTTACGCTCGGTTGCGCACGCATAGAAAGTGGTTATTCCGTTTCAAGTAGGTGAACGAATTGTACGCACTGCATGGAGACACGGCGCTTGCATCCGGTGCGTCTTAACAGAAAATGAATATTCCACTGCATGAAAAGACATTGACAGTAGTTATTTCTCTTTTTTTTTTGTTATCATAAGTGTTGTTGCTGATACTATTTTAGCGACGGGAAAATAATGTAAATACAATTAATTCGCCTTTTTGCCCCGCTGTTTATTCGGTTTTGCCGGTATTAAATGGAAAAATCCACGAAGCGTATTTTTTCGGCGTTTATGAGTTTAAACGCCGGTAATCAATGGCAAATTTACCATAAAGCAATAACGTGATTCGTGGATTACGCCATTTACTACCGACGTTTAAAACCGCATAAATCCCGAAAAAAAATCTAAACAATTCTTTAATAAAGAAGCAATCATGTATTACATAAAAGAAAAAACTAACGTTCAATAGTGGCGGCCTCATCCATTTCACTGTTAAATTCGATTGTTCTAGTGTGCATTCAAGGCGATAAGCGCGTGCGCTGCACGATCTTTCAGTTTTTCAAAACCCCAAAGAGGCTTGTATTAAAAGTCAGATATTGAAATAAAAAGTAGTACAAATTGAGTTTTCAGTACTACCATAGGTTTGAATATATTAATTGTTGCAAAATAATCAACAGTTAGGAATATGTAAAGCAATTTATTTGCACTATTCAATGTGTAAAAAGTTAATAAAAACTAAGAGAATGCCGTGACTTAAAAAAATGAGCAAAATTGCCGTTTGACTCTTTAAATGTACCCAGGTGCTTAACCTAGGATAGCACAAATTGCTGTCCCACAATGAATATTCTTGTAAATAATGGGTAGTTTTAGTTTCACTCATTATATTTAGATCATCTAAAATAGGAAATATCAATATTTTTCCACACCACAAAAAACACATTAATAATTGATACTTTCTCACCTGACAATTCGAGCTCCCAGTGGGATTCGAACCCGCAGGACTGCAGTAGGAACGCCACGTACCTATAACATATCAGTTCTGTTCGCATTTTAACTCCGCGAACATGGACTATTTCTTTGTATTTTACGGACTATTTTACGAATTTTCAATTAAAACAGACGCCATTTTTTTACACCCGAAATTGGGCGCGCTACGTCGGCGAGCACTACGGGTACCTATGGAGTCTTACAACACGCGTACAGTGTTTTATACCGCAGATTATGTAAAAACTAATACCTTACCGGACGAAATAACGTTCCATTATGTGTAAACACGATGCAGTGTTGGTGACTGACAGGTCACCGTGACATAACTTGACACGTGAAATTGACATGTTGTTGCAAGTTGGATTTGGGAGTATTGTCTGCTGCTGAGGTCCATGATCAAGGTATTTGTTTTGTCATTAAAATGTGTTTGTTAATAAATAGTACACTCCCCTTTTTTTTTGTTAGTAGAAATGCACATTCGTGAATACATAACCCGATACAACTACCATTGAAACAATGTAATCTGCCATAGACATTTGACTGAAATCGGTCAGATTCATATTTATGTACAGAAGTTTTGAGGCAAGGAAGTGATTTTGAATTTACATTTATTTACATTCTGTTGCGAAAAAAACAACGCAATTTTGAGAAAGTACATTTCACTTAAAAGCCTTTAAGGCGGTGTAGCTACTACGCTTGCCTCCAGTGTGTCTCAAAAGAAATGACTATTCCATGGGCTGGAAATATGCTGTGAAAGTGGAACAATGTTTTTAATGGATCTCCAGTTGGGCTACATTATATTTTACATGTAGAATGAATGATGAGAGATGTTTTTATTACATTAACCGTGTTATTGAGCACAAGTAGTATTCATGCTTTATTCAATTTAGTTATTTTATCTTTTCTTTTTTAAATATGTTACATTATGCATAACAAAGGATAAACTATGTCTGTTTGATCATTGACATTGGATTGATGTTGTTTTCAGAGAGGTCTCAAATGTGAATCGTGCCCTTGGGCAGCTCTGAGTGAATTGATACTGACGACTTCAGAATGTCAAGCCGTATTAAATGCCATTGGATCATATGGAGGTAAGAGCCTTTTTAAAAATTGTTTGCACTTGTGTAGTTCTTTAAATGCTGGTGCTGTTCAAAGTTAGAGTAAAAAAAAAATCAGTGATAGTGCAGCGTGATTGTCATATGAGCTCGTGTAAACTACATGTACTGGATACATGCGAAAACAAGTTGTGTTAAAGGGACACTAGGCAGTCTTTATTTGTTTAAAACTTCTGGAGTTCGGTTATTTTTTCTGCATAGTTTGCATTTGTGCATCATTAATATTATTTATTAGAATAGTTCAGAAGAAATTGTTTTACACATTACTTACTGTTGATAATAGTGCACCTATAATAATTTATTTAACTTTTAATGCAAGCAGGTTTAAATTTAACATGTTACCAGGTTAACAAATGGAGATGCTAATGTTAAAGCTTGATAAATACTTCAAGATTGCCGTTTGTCCCTTTAACATCATCCAATTGGTCTATGTGATGGGTCCTCAATTTATTAAAGGGACTCAGAGCAAATTTCCAATCTTGTGTCTGTTTTACACATTTTCACATCAGAACAGACCACACATCTACAATAGTGTCTTCTCAACTGCCCTATTTAATCATGTTTTATTTCTAAAACTAGCGGCATCACCAGGTTTTGAGAGAGAAAATAAATAGGTGTATAGTAATGTTTTCTCCCCATGTAAAATGACCTTACTAAGTCATTAAAGTAAAATATCCTATGAACAAAACATGTAAAATTTAAAAATTTTAGATTTTTGGCTAGACTTGTATTTTATTCCCCTTCTAGTAAAAATGGCTTATAATACATTGCACCCTCTGTCAGATTTAACTTTCCTTATAATAGATTCTTGCTGTACTGTTGGGTGAAACATACATTAAAATGGTTCTATAATCATGTCAGTTCAATCATATACTCGTATGATACACAATATAATATGTATTGACCCTTTACTTGATGTGCCATTTACTCAGTTTTGGTCAAGGGACGTTTATAGCATATCGGCTTTGAATCCAGTGAACACGGATTCAATTCTTACTGGCGCCACTGGGTTACTTCGATGTGTCCTGCTAGCCTCGTTTGTCTGATGGGAACGTAAACCGGGTGGTCCTGTGTATCGGAGTCTGTCCTCCCTCCAAGCACGTTAAAGAACCATAGGTATCTAATCGGTAGTAAGCGTAGGGCAGGGTTCCTGGATGCCTATGTATCTTTCCTCCTCTCTTTCGGGCGGTTCGAAATAACCTAAACAACGTGTTGATGAGGCGTTAAACAATAATTAAATTTTAAACTGTCCCATTAATTCCCCTAAACATGCCCTAGATCCCTCTCGCAACACCTGATTCAAATTGAATACTCTGCTCGACTTATATTAACTTTTTATTCTGTCTTTCTTTTCTTTCAGTCTGCACGTCATGTGGAAGAAGACTCCATGTACACCACTGGCCAGAGTCAATGCTGAAGTTTATGTTCGCTCAATTATTTGCTTAATAAAGTATACATATGAACTAAAATATTGTCTTTATAATTATGTCTTCCACCACAAAGTGGTAGGTGAGACAGATTAGATTTGGCCTTTCCGTTCGTCTGTCACAAATCTTGTCTGCGCTACTTGTTGGATTTTGACGAAACTTTGTACAAACTCTTTATTACTTTCTCTGAAGCTAATTTCATAAAGCTTCATACTTTGAATGCCTTTGGTGAAATGATAATCCCTGTTTATTTTGAAGTCAGTAGTTGAAAGGTCCGTTACCATGACCGGAAAATGAAAAGTATTGCCCACACAGTTTTTCCTATTACCTAAAGCAAATTTCATGAAACTTCATTGCTGGACAGTGGAAAGAGGATGATCGTTTGATTTTTAGGTAAAAGGTCAAGTTCCCTGCAGACATCCACTATCCAAGGATAAGCATATGTTACAACACACATGCTATAATATTAATGGTATAATATATGAATATTTTCTTGCACAATGTTGAATCCAGTAAAACAAGTGGTTTTGTTCACCGATACTGTCGCCTGTGAACCAAACCACTTGTTGTTAAATTACAGGATTCAACAGTGTGTAAGACATATTCCGATCATCCATTTTTGTTTAAATCATAAATTAAAAAATATATATATTAAAACAAACAAAACATGCTATTTGATGAAAACAGACGTATTCAAATTTTCAAAATAGCAATATTCGCAGATTTTAGTAGATTTCAACTGCTAAAAACAAACATGTATTTTTTTTCCAGGAAATAATACTTCTATGAATATAGTATATATGTTCAGGGAAATGTTTAATATGTCTGTTTTTAAATACTACAAATCGTAACGCACCGCACATGTATATTCAGTATTTACTTTCAATATAGTAGTGAGTATGACTGCGTTCTGGGACCATATAAATATAAAAGAATAATATATATAAATATATATATATATAACTGTATATGCCCTATAAATATAAACGACCCGCACCTTTTGGATTCACGCGTACAGTGTTTCACAACACCACAAATCTGGCAAGTGCTCCATTGACACAATGTCATGTCCACGTTTATGTTATGAAATCTTCGAATCTACACGTAATCATGTTTATTACCGACAGTAGCATGTATGTTACTCGTCAGTCATTTATTTACTTGGTTAAAGGGACACATGCCAATCTTGCTTTCTTTAAAACTCGAGTCGCCCCCTCAGTTTTAAACGAACAGTTAAAAGAATATACTTCTTTCTGCCTGCTAAACTTATATTAGTTTATCGCTTTTTCTGATTTCGAAAATTAACTCTGCAACGTATGTTGCCGCCATCATGATTTCATTTTCCGATATACCGTTGCAACATTGTTTGTTAAAATAAATTGGCCACTCTGACATAAACCCAAACATGTATAGATAAAAAATTTAATGTAAAATACATGAACACATACATTTTAAATATATGTGTTTACATAACGAAATTATTTAATTGTTTCTGTAGCCGGTCGTCTTTCCTTAATGAATATGAATGTTGCCGTCTTTGGGTCGGACGGTCCTGTTACTTAATTAGTACTTGTCTCCGTTTATTGAACTTCTACATATATACAGAGGAGAGATGTATCTATATGATTTAGTTATTATGCTCGCTTCTAAAATGACGAAATAAATCGATTTGAATAAAAGGCGCATTCTCAGCAATACACAACGTATTGTGTGTACGGGTTGCAGGGGGGGAAGCCCACGGGGTTGGAGGGATACTACCGTAATGTTTCTCTCATAAATACTGTGAACATACTACATCAATAATATAACAACTACTGAACAATGCTGAAATCGATTTATCTTTATAAATGAATTCATAATTCCACAATTGTATTCCGTGCGAACATCGATTTGGAACGTCGATTCGGCGTATTTAAACGATTACGGTGTACTTCGTTAATTTTCGGGGGAAACAAGTACTTGCCTCCAATTTTTTTTATATTTTACATATCTACAGAGGAAAGATGTATTTACGCGTACATGCTTTTGTTTTTCTCTCTCGCTTCTAAAATGATGAAATAAATCGAATTTGATTAAAACTGCGCATTCGCAGCTATATACAACTTGATCAATACGGTATGGAGGGTGGTGGGGGTGGAATGAGGGGCGGGGTTGCAGGGATACTACCGTAATGGTGTCCTTGAGAAAAACGGTGAACATTCTACTCTAATAATTTATTAAATACAGAACAATTTTGAAATCAATATATCTCTTAAAAAGGATTTCACAAGTTCATGGTTTTATATCCCGCGTGTACATTAACTTCGAAAGGCGAGTGTTCATATTTTAGCGAACACGGTGTACTTTGTTAATTTTGGGGGAAAAAAAGTACTTTTTTCTGATCGACTTTAAATTTTGGGTTTTAATAGTAGACATGTCAATGAACACTTTCATGAAAAAAAATTCATTCTCGTTGTTAAAACATTTTTTTTTGGCATTTTTTTCGGATTCAGAAAATTAGCACTGCAACATATATTTTCACTATCCTCATTTCCTTTCCCGACGTACCGTTACCATTTGGTTTGTTAAAACCTATTCTGAGCACTCCGGCATAAACCAAAAGGATGTATAGATCAGAAATTTAATCTGGAATGCATGGATACATACATTTGAAATATATGTATTGAAATAATGGAATTATTTCATTTCTTGTGTACCCGGTCGCGTCTGTAAATGTATATGCATCATGCCGTCTTTGCGTCCGTGGGTCATGTTAGTTAATTTTGGGGAAAAAAAAGTACTTGTCTCTGATTTCATTAAAAATTTGCATATGGACAGAGGAAAGATTTATCTACGCGTACATGCATTTGTTTTTATTCTCGCTTCTAAAATGACAAAATAAATCGATTTTGATTTAAAAGCGCATTTTTGGCAATTTAAACCTTAAAACAACCTAAATTCATCCCTTTGAAAAATACCTTTAACTATTAATGGGAATTACACGAAGTGTACGCCAATTATGTTCGACCAATGTAGTTTGTGAATATTTTACTTTAACAACGATCTGTGATTGTGTTTTGTTATAATCACAGTTTATAAATAAGAGGTGTATAAATCTGACCAGTGAAAATTTTCCCAATAATGTCATTTTGTTATCGATTTTATCACGTGACCTTGTTTGATAAATATCCCTACGCCATAGGGCTGGCGTTCCTACTGCTGAGAGGCGAGACAGTTTTAGACGCAGCGTCTTCACTATCCCGGCTACGGCGGCAATTTTAGTTTAAGACATAGGGGATAAAAGAGTATTTATCCTGTACTAAGACGGATTCAGGGATAAGGCGGACCACAGCACCCCGACCCTCTAAAATCCCACAAGTATAACCTATGCATGCCGGATTACCTGGGGCGCGCGCCATTTCTACTGTTAGTCATCATTGAATTTAACAGAATTCACTAAAGGTCATGTAGAAAAAACATTTATTTCGAAGGATCCTCCGCTTCCCCCGCCTCCACCCCTCCCACACACAAATGTTCAAACCAAAATCTTGGATCTGCATCTGATGTGTACCCTCCTCTCAAAACGTTTTTAGTGATCATTATTCAGGCAAGCCCCTTTAAAACTTCAGCCGGGTCTGGGTGGTTGTATCGAAGACCGTATGGAGAAAATATAGTCTGAAAGGTCGATGCATATGACTGATATGTTGACAGAAATATAAATCGACAGAAATAGAAATAATATATATTTTTTAATTCGATTTTTTATTAGCTTTTTTCTACACAAACCCCTCTGAGCCTACTAAAATCCAGGTTGTTTACAACTTTGAGATCAGCCCCCAACATTTTCTCGTGCTTAGAATTTAGTCTGAAGTCATAGTCGTTATCGTAGTTAGTTGTACAGGTCTAATAGTATGATCATACTAGCTTGTACCACACGTGACTATATTGCACGTGCCTACTATCTGGTTTACTTTTTACCGTTGTTGATCTAAATTAGTACTGCAGTATAAGTGTTGATCGCACGAGTATCATTACTATGGCGTTGATTTGGCCTATATTATGTCATGTAAATGTGTATATGTATTATTACTCACACTGGGCCCGAGCGATTTACGAAACTGTTCTTTAAATGTATTATAAACGTTGTTATGCTGAGTTTAATTTTAATAAAACATGGCTTATTTCATAATTATATGTCAAGATATAAATCACTGGGGTATTTCTCTCCAACAGTTTTAGGTATTGTATATTATAATGTTTGAACTGGATTTTTTTTTCTAGTGACTATATGCACAGGCATTTGTAACTATTGACCCCCATTATTTTGTATTATGTAATGTGCTTACAGTGTGGCTTTTTTTAGGGTCAAATTAACCAGCTGAGATGATGCTATCACTTACTTCTTTGACTTCTATAATAATATACTACTTATTAATGATGGTCGTGGAAATGATATGTATTAGCTGTATTTATGAATGGTGGCATAGGATTTTTATATGCTATTGCGAATAGCAACTTTCACAATTATTGTATTGTGTGTTCTTGTTGTGTTTTTTCTGTGTGTGTATATTAGTCACACTACTATTTATTATGGTGGTCTTGGATATTTATAAAGTGACGCAATTATGTTTCCTATGTAATTGCATTGATGAAACCAATTAGAATTTTTTTTTGAATTTTGATTTCAATATTATAAGAAAAAATGAAAGCACTATTTAACGTAACTTGATATATATTTCCTTTTTTTTGTAATCTAATTTTCTCGTTCTAGGATACAGTTTTTTGTTTGTTTGTTTTTTCTTTTCTCAGTGTAAAAGCAAATGCTTTTCATATTGTTTATTTGTGTCCTCCCGTGCCTGCCGCGACCCCATGTTTGTTCACCATATCTTCTCGTATATTCCTGTTCACACCAACTCACATGCCAGTTGGTCCGATTGTCGCTCTTCATTATATTTGACGTTATAATTTATCCCCATGGGTAATGACCTAAACTGATGGAGAGCGACTATTGGACTTTATAATTACAGGCGACAGCGAAACCTAAAATCGTGTACGTGCTATATGCACCTTCTTAGCATGACGTTAGATATCATTATGTACTTCATTCATTGTTTAGTAAGAGTAACTCAATTGATTGCTCATTTCTATTTAAACGCTGCGTATCCTTATATTGCATTCATCGCCGTATTATTTGTATGCCACACTTTTAATTCATTGTCGGAGAAAAATAATTATGAATATAAATCTAATTCGATTTTTTTTTCAACATGCGATATTATGCAAATTTTTTACTTTTTCTTAACTATGGGTACTTTAATTAAATTATCAGGAGATGTAGAACTGGATCCAGGCCCAAGTTATGACACAAGGCAATGCTTTTCAATAATACATAACAATATTCGTAGTATTAGAAACAAATTTGACTATATCAAAGACAACTTCGTGGATTTTGATATATTGTGTTTTACTGAAACTCATCTATCGACTGATATTGGAAACGAAATATTACATTTAGAAACTTTTGATGTTATGTTCCGTAAGGATAATACATCTCATTCCGGCGGATTATTAATGCATATCTCGCCCCATTTAAGACCAAATAGGGAAACTGAATTGGAATATTTACTTCCTGAATCAATATGGGTTGAAATTAAAGATAATAGCCAGTATTTTCTAATATGCACACTTTATCGACCACCGCACTATGCAGTTGAATTCTGGGACAGGTTAAACGTCTGCATTGAACATGCTTCTAAAATAACTTTAAATATCATTATCTTAGGTGACATTAATGAAGACCAATTAAACCTGTCAAATCATAAATTTCGAGATATACTTACTGTTAATAATATGATAAATATAATTAAAGATCCTACTCGTGTAACTAACACTTCAAGCAAAAATAGATCAATCGCTATCTCTAATCATTTAACTTCTTATGATTCTGGCGTTTATCAAATACATTATAGTACATATGCTTTCATTAAAAGCGAACTTTGTATAAATATACCGTTTCAAAGAAGAGTCTGGAATTACAAACGTGCTGATTTTGAAAAGTTGAATAATTTAATGAGATCAACAGACTGGACTTTTTTGCATACAGATTTTGTAGATATCGCTGCAAATAGTTTTATTAATAAACTCACCGATCTCATGAAGGAATGCATTCCAACTAGTTTCGTAACAATTCGTCCAAATGATAAGCTTTGGTATAATTCAGAAATTCGACTTGCATCTCGTAAACGCGATAGAAAAAAATCAATAGCTTTACGTATCAATCTGATTGGCGCTTATATAAAGACCTTCGAAATAAAGTTAATAATATGAAAAAGCATGCTAAAGAAATATTTTTTAATCAACTTTTCTCTAAGTGATATGAATTCTGCAAATCCTCGACAGTACTGGAAAATAATCAAAATGTTAATTAAAGAAAACGCTAACAGTTGTAACGTTATACCACCTTTAAAGAACAACGATGGTTTATATTCTATATCTGACGAAGAAAAGGCAAATTTATTGAATGACTTTTTTACATCAATATCAACTGTTGACGACACCAGTACCATTCTACAACAATTTATACCTAAGACGATCAATACTATCAATGATATTAATATTACTGAAAATGAAATTTCTGATATCCTATCAACTTTAGTGATAAATAAAGCTAGTGGGCCAAATACAATAAGTCATAGAGTCCTGAAAGAAACTTCAAAAACATTATGTCGCCCCCTGTGTATTCTGTTTAATCGTTCAATTCAAGAAAATACATTTCCACCATGCTAGAGATTAGCTAATGTTATGCCACTTTTTAAATCAGGTGATAAAGATTCACCTTCAAACTATAGACCAATATCGTTAATTAGTTGCGTTGGAAAAGTTATTGAACGCTTGATATTCAAACATATTTTTAATTTTTTCCTTACCAATAATTTAATATTCAAAAACCAGTCTGGTTTCTTACCTGGTCACTCAACAGTTTATCAACTAATTGATATTTATAATTAAATATGCAAAGCGATTGATGAAAACAAATTTACATGTATGGTATTTGTTGATATATCCAAAGCTTTCGATCGTATCTGGCACGCAGCTTTAATTTTTAAACTCCGACAACATGGCATTTCAGGCAACCTTATTAATTGGATAAATAATTATATAACTGATCGTAAACAAAGAGTTTTCGTTGGTTTGACCTTTTCTGAAATAAAAACTCCAAATGTCGGCGTACCCCAAGGGCCTGTTCTAGGACCATTATTGTTCTTAATTTATATAAACGACATAGCTGATGCATTGCTTAGTACGACAAGGCTATTTGCTGATGACAGTTCTATTGCTGTATCTACATCCGACTTAGATTATATGGAAACTACAATTAATGAGGACTTATGTAAAATATCGAATTGGTCAAAGCAATGGCTAGTAAAAGTTAATCCATCTAAAACTGAAGTTATCTTCTTTTCACTTGCAAACAGAAACCGTCCGTCTTTGATATTTGAAAATACTCAATTTAACTTTGTTGACCATCATAAACATCTAGGAGTAACCCTTAGTCATGATTCGTCCTGGCATCAACATATTTCAAATATTGTAATATCTGCGTCTAAGGTATTAGGTTCAATGAAATTAATGAAATTTAAATTAAAACATCAAACGCTTAATCAAATATATAAATCTTACCTTCGCCCTATTTTAGAATACGCGGCTAAAGTATGGGATAGTTGTACAAATTATGAAAAAGATAACTTAGAAAAATACAATATGAAGCAGCGCGAATAGATACTGGCCTGATTCGTTCTGTCTCTATACAAAAATTGTTTACTGAAATTGGTTGGGTCTCTCTGGCCGACCGAAGACACATCCAAAAGTTAATATTGACCTTTAAGTTTACAAATGGAGATTTACCGAGTTACTTAAATGAAATATTCCCTGCAACTGTTTCGGAATCGAATCCTTACAACTTGAGAAACAGTTCCAACTTCGTTACTTTACCTAAAGAACAGAACTATTTTCGAGATCAGTCTTACCGTCATCTCTAAAACTTTGGAATGAAATTGATATTAATATTCGCGAAGCACCATCCCTTTCGAGTTTTAAATCTAGACTTAACAATTACTTTAAACCACCGATAGTACCCCAATACTATATACTGGGTGATAGATACCTTTCAGTTCTACATGCGCGTTTGCGAAACAACTGCAGCAATTTAAACGCTGATATTTTTCTTAATCATTTGAGGGATAATCCCAACTGTATATGTGGTGATGGTTTTGAAAATGTTGAGCATTATTTGTTTAGATGTGTAAATTTCAGAAATGAAAGACGGCAATTATTTTTAGACACTCGTATATTTCATCCTTTAAGTACTAACAAACTTTTATACGGCATCGACCAACTAAAATACGAGGAAAATCATATTCTATTTACTCAAGTTCAAAACTATATTAAAAACACTAAACGATTCCAAAATCCTTAACTTTGTATCAATATAACGTTGCATTTTGTCTATATCTACTGTCGCTATGTTTCTATCAGCCTGAACGGGGATATGGTGGTGTTATTCCGGTGGAGATTGCGTGGGGGTAGAATGGCACGGCAGAGTTTACATTTTTGGATTTTTTTCTTATTTTTTTCTTCCTTTTTCCGTATCAAATTTATATTTAAATATATTGTTACAATTTCAAACCGATAATCATATACACTTTTTCAGTCACAATAGAGAGAACTGTAACTAATGTTGTAATAACTTGTAGTTCAATCCACTTGCATATGTTTCTATGAATATTGTGATGTTGAATTGATGTATTGTAACATATCTGCAAAAAAATATTATTAAACTAAACAACTGGCAGGACACTGTTTATTCATCCCAATTTTTTTTTGTTATCCAATCGCATTTAAATATAGATATAAAAATCGAACAGTAAAATCAGCATTCAAGGACGACAGTCAACCACACAGAAACAAAGAACACATTTAAAGATGAATAAAAGGCAAAATAATAACACATCACAAACACAAAAGGATTGACAATAGGGCTACCGCCTTGGAACGGTGGCAAAAGAGGTCGCTTGGGGTTTAACCAGGTTCCAGGGTGTACCAAACGTCACACTTACCCAACCGTCAACCACTAAAACGGGACAGTGACATGAACTATTCTCTAACCAACAAGGCAGCATTAATATGCAATATAAATCAAACACAAAGATGCTCGTGTATATATAAATACAAAAAACAATAGCCTAGAAAGCCACAACGAAGGTAATAAATGACTTGGCAGAAGCCAGAGCAACAAGAGAATAAACCATTGATGGCACGACAAAACAAGACTGCAGACAAACATCAAACGTCACCTTTATTTTGGGTATTAGGTAGACGTCAACATAGGGTCCATATCATGTCCGGTCATCGCACAATCAAAGATGAAAGCATAGTGGCGAACTGTAAATGGGTTCACAACCAAGCATGCAGTGCGTTACAAAATGATAGGATCATAACCTCTTTTGATAAACCTTTTAACAAGTTTAACAAAGATAGTATGAAAGTGATCATGACCAAGGATTTTAGGAAGTTTGTAAATCACGTCACCATATAAGTCAGGTTGTGATACTCCTTGTAGCAGAAGAGTTCTTAAATTACTTTTATATTTGGTAAGAAGATCAGGGTTACGATAATAAAATTTTGCAAATGTTTTACGAAGTTTATAGTAACGGTAACCCTGATGGAGTAGCTTTTTAGTTATACAAAGATTACGAATATTACTCAACGCGAGTACATGCTCTAGAAAAACGAATAAGTGGAGACACATAGACCCCATACAACTTTGCTCGGGGAATTGAATTGAATGTTGTTTAACGGCTCATCAACACAGTATAGGTTATTTAGAGCCGCCCCAGAGAGAGGGAAAGGATACATAGGAATCCGGGAACCTGCCCTAATCTTATTATCGAATAGATTCCTATGGTTCTTTAATGTGCTCGGAGGATAGACCGATACACGGGACCGCCCGGTTTACGTCCCCATCCGATGGACGAGGCTAAGGTAAAGTGTCTTGCCCAAGAACACACCGACGGAACTCAGTGGCACCACGGATGATTGAACCCGGGGCCTCCGGTTACAAATCCGCCGCGCTACCGACTGCGCCACGCCAGCCCCCTTTGCTCGGGGAACATCCGCAGCTAAATTGGGATAATTACCATTATCAAAATTAAAATAATCTCTCTTGTCATAGATGTTGCTAATTATTTCACCATTTTCAATAGAGAGATGTAAATCGAGAAAGGAAGATTTAGTATTAGAAATATTAGCTTTGTTAAGTTGAAGCTCTTTAGGATATATATATTAACCATAGTAGAAAAGAAAGGGTTGTCAATGTTCAATATGTCATCCAGGGAGGTCTCATTAAAGGCTTCAATAATATCTGCCTAGGTATCTTGTGAAAGACTAAACATGAAATCTGTTTCATAGCAATATAAAAAACAAATCTGCGACAAGAGTTGCACAGTTCGTACCCATAGGGATACCAACAATTTGTCTATAAATGGAAGTTCCATACCTGACGAAAATATTATCGAATAGAAAAATAAGTGGTTCACAAACTTCTTGGCAAGTCCACATAGAGTAATTGTCCAAACTGCTGTTAGTAAAAAAAACGCTTTAATTTTGTTACAGGCTTAAAATGTAGTATTTCCCTTAGCTAACAAAAGTTTTTTGAATGTCATCAATTATCTTGTGGTTTTATAAGGTTGTGTGGTAAATATAGATATAACAAGAAAAGGTATAACACATATATTATACCATGGGAAGTACGGACTGCATGTAGATGTTCTGGATCCGGGATCGTTTTGATAGTGAAGGTCACCGGCACCTTGACCTTTAAATGAATAAGGATAAGGGTCATGTACTGGTCATGAGCAACCATTCATCCTTTCAAGTTGGAGGACCTAGATCCATCAAGTTTGTAGTTGTTGATAGGACATCATATTGATAGTGAAGGGCACCGCAACCTTGACCTTCGATCTAGTGACCGGAAAATAACAAGAGGTCAATGACCTTGAAACTTTCAAGGTTGTGTAGTTATTGATCGGACATCTTTAGATAGCGAATGTGACCGCGACCTTGAACTTTGATGTAGTGACCCCAAAATCAATAAGGGCCATCGACTGGTCATGAGCAACCATCCCTCTAAGTTTGGGTACCCTTCTGCCAACCATTATGTAGTTATTGATCGGACACCGTTGAATGAATAGGTGTCATCTAGTTGTAATGGTAAAGCGTTCTTCCAAGTTTGGGGGCCCTAGGTCCAACCATTCTGTAGTTATTGATCGGACATCGTTTCGATAGTTTATGTCAACACGACCTTGACCTTTGACCTAGTGAACCCAAAATCAATAAGGGTCATCGACTGGTCATGAGCAACCATCCCTCTAAGTTTGGGTACCCTTCTGCCAACCATTATGTAGTTATTGATCGGACACCGTTTGGATAGTCAATGTTAGCCCGGATGTGACCTTTGACCTGGTGACACCAAAATCAATAGGGGTCAAAATGAACATGGCGCTCCGACCACACTTTGTTGTGGTGTGCAATAATCTATTAATTGAAGGGCACTGGCTTAGTCGTTGCTGGGGTGATTTACGGAAGAATAACCGTGTGACAACCTGCTGTAAGGATGAGTATTACTACCAAGATATAACGGTCATGATTGAATAATCTGTAGGGAACTGAAGAAGTGAAGGGACACTACAAAATCTGAAATGAAGATTGCTGTGCATCCCTTTAAGTGGGGTGCATGAGATGTTGTAGATTTGGCGGAAAGTGACAAATGAGAATAGGTATTTTGTTGAAAAATATGTTTAATATACAAAAACAACATTACTGATGTGGAAAAAAACAATTGTATGTACAACTCAGTGTGTCAGGTCCCTGCCAAGACTTGAACTTGAATCTCTTTTCTCGAAAGAAAAGTGTGTTTCCTTACACTACAGAGATCGCCCAGACATCACAGAAAGAGTGTACAAAACTAAGCGAAATTATTAAAGATGTAGCAGGGCTGTACAAATCATATAGCCCGACACCCGGGACTAGTCCAAAACCAAAGTTGGGCGTGTCACTTTTTCAAAGATTTCAGTCCTGGACTAGACCAATTTTAAAAAAAGAGAAAGTCGGGCGTGTCACTGTTTGAAAGATTTCAGTCCCAGATTTGTCAAATTTACAATGTCGGCCACCTGTCATAAAACAACCCCAGCACACTTCTCAACGTAATCCTTTAATTGCACTCGCTTATGTAATGCAATTAGCATCCACAGCGGCGATCATCCAATACCCCGGGCAATTTTATCAACAATCAACCATGCCGGAAGTCCCGCCTCCAAATTACTTAAATTGACAGTGGGCATTGTCGACATTATCCAATCAATTGACCCGATCTATTTTAATCCAGACCCGCTAGCCAATGAAACGACTACCACATGTAAATCACATGTTCGTCACGTGATTACCTGTTTGTCACGTGGTGAGCTGAAAATGGCGATACACTGAAACAATAACACTAACACGTTGATTAATTCGCAATCAGGCCGATTTGTCGGCAATCTTTCGATGAGTAAAGAAACTCGGGACGTTTGATAATGGAAGCATGTTTGATATGAAACGGTAGGTGTGATTTGTTATTGTTTCTCAGTGTATTGTTGAGCGTAATTGTAACGGACTTGAAAGGCGGATGGGGTAACGGTTTGTGCATAGTTAGTGTACTAATTACGTTCGAAGAATTGAGTTGTCAAACAAATAAAATAAAAATAAAACGAACTGATACACATAATCAGTTTGATTTCGTATTTGGCAGTGCTAACGTTTACATTTCAAAAATGAGTTTGTTGAACTCTTTCAGTGTTAAAAATAAGGATAATTTTCAGAGTGAAAGTGAAAGTAAAAATAAAAAGAGGAAAAATGTAGAATGTGATACACAGCCAATCAAAAAGTCAAAATCATCTAGTGTAGTGGACAAAAGCATAAAAATAAAATGTTTATGTTGATTCACATGTTATTTATTTTTTGCATTAGGTAAAATGGTAATAAAGTTAAGAATCTCATCTGTAGCCCGTTACATATATAAAGTTATGACTTTTTTCTTTCCATTAAATGATTATCTGAACTGTAATATGAAACTCAATATCTATATTGAAATTTAAAAATGCAGATGTGATTCTTACTATTGCTACTGTTTCACCCAATGGCAGTCTACAATCTATACCACTGAAACATACATTAATTGTCTGAAGAGTACATAAGGATTGTTTCCTTTACTGTGTGTAATGAATTGTAATGAGTATGCAAGACGCAGTTTTAACATATTGAGAAATCGAAAAAATTCAGGACTTGTGTCCATTTTTTGGGACTATTCACAATTTTTTTGGGACTAGTCACTTTTGACAGGGTGACTAGTCCCGGACTAGTGGCTAAAAAAATTATTTGTACAGCCCTGTGTACATCAAAAGAATGTCAAACTAAAACTAGAAATTGTTATTGGACAAAAACGTATGGCTCCCCCACTCGCCCGAACAGACATAATTGACGACTCTAGGTCCAACCGTTCTCATTGATCTGAGATCGTTTTGATATTTAATATCCCTGTGACTGTATCTACAACCTGTATCAGTAATATTTATTGGTCAACCATCCTTCCAAGTTTGAGGATCCTAGGTCCAACCATTCTCTAGTTATTGATTGGACATTGTTTTGTTATTGATCGGGGATCGTTTTGATATCAATAGGGGTCATGTTCTGGTCATGACCAACCATCCTTCCAAGTATGAGGACCCTAAGTCCAACCATTCTCTAGTTATTGATCGGACATCGTTTTGATAGCCAATGTCATCGCTAGCTTGACCTTTGACCTAGTGAATCCAAAATCAAAAGGGGTCATCTGCTGGTCATGACCAACCATCCTTACAAGTTTGAGAACCCTAGGTCCAACCATTCTCTAGTTATTGATCAGACATTGTTTGATAGTCAATGTCACCGCGATCTTGACCTTTGACCTAGTGAAAATCGATTTGATAGTCAATGTCACCATATGTTGACCTTTACCTAGTGACCCCAAAATCAATAGGGGTCATCTACTGGTCATGACCAACCATCCTTCCAAGTTTGAGGACCCTAGGTCCAACGATTGTGTAGTTATTGATCGGATATAGTTTTGATAGTCAATGTCACCACGACCGTGACCTTTGACCAAGTGACCCCAAAATCAATAGGGGTCATCTACTGGTCATGACCAACTATCCTTTCAAGTCTGAAGACCCTAGGTCAAACCATTCTCTAGTTATTAATCAGAATCTTTTTGATAGTCAATGTCACCGCGACCTTGACCTTTGACCTAGTGACCCCAAAATCAATAGGGGTCATCTAATAGTCATGATCAACCACCTTCTAAATTTGAGGACAATAGGTCCAACCATTCTCTAGTTATAGATCGGACATCGTTTGTGACACAGACAGACAGCACAAAATCAATTAACTCCCCTCCACACTTCATACTGATGCTTCTCACAATGTTTGGGGTATGACAGAGGTCATAGTGACCTTATTTTGGTATGCGACCTACCGTTTTCCCAAGATGTATCAACATACCAAGTTTGGTATTTCTAAGTGTTATTGTATTGAAAATATGGTCCGGACAAGCATTTTCTATGACAGAGGTCACAGGTCAAGGTCACAATTACCTTATTCTGGTACGTGACACATCACCATCCCAAGATGTATCAAAATACCAAGTTTGCTATCTCTAAGACTTAGTGTTATAGTATCGAAAATATGGTCTGGACAAGCATTTTCTATGACAGAGGTCACAGGTCAAGGTCACAGTGGCCTTATTTTGGTATGCGACACACAGCTATCCCAAGATGTATCCACATACCAAGTTTGGTATCTCTAAGTGTTATAGTATTGAAAATACGGTGCAGACAAGAGGTGAAAGTGTCTGGATGTTCTACCGTCTAAATGTGCAGGGGACTGTAACACATTTCCAACATTCATTCAACCGGCACATGGCAATGTTATAGGTCACTAGTTGTTGAATGCCAGCCAGGGTAGCAGGAGAACTAGTCTGTACAAAGTAAGTGTATTACAGGGTTCCCACAGTTTTTTGAAAACAAAATTCAAGGTCTTTTCCAGGTTTTCCCACTGTTTTCAAGGACAATTTATAAATACCAGTGTTTGTCCGACACCGTTGTTGCAAAAACGTTAAATTGTTTGCAGTACTAATATGTGACACCACACAAGATGTTAGTTTATTGTTTTCGACAAGTATTGACTTTAACCCGCTGTTTTTAGGCTGTTCTCCATCCTATGAAGGAAATTTAGTGTTGACATTTAACTTGTTCTCAGACGACATGCTTTATCGATTCAAATGATTAGACGCTTGCATATACGACGGAACATTGTGAGTTTTATTTGAAAATACTCGGCTAAAATCATCAACATATTTTATGAGTCAACCGGTGAGGTAACGAATTTGTACGACAGCGATCGAAAACAAAAGTACAATTTGGGGTTCATATTTCATTGATCAGAGCATTAACACATCTATACGACTGTTCACGAATATCAATGCTTATTTTTAATGGGCTTACTAGGCCATTCGCCAAATCACCATAGGCAAAAAGTAACCTGAACTGGCGAATGAAAACCGTAAGAAATACACACCAAATTCGCCAGACATCGGCGGTCTGGCGAATCCAAATTTCCGACCGATTTTGTCTAAAAGACCTCGGAAAATCCCGAATTCCAATTCACAAAGTCTTTCACTGTTTATAAGCCACTATCCCGCTGAGTGTTTTAGCTAATTAGTGACAATCAATTTAGATCGATAAACTAATTATGTCAGCGTTTAGTGAAAACCAGCGTTTATTGAAAACCAAATTGTCGGTGCGATAAGACTCCGTCCACTGTTACGCCTCTTGCTGCCATTCAACTGGTTTTGTGTCCCCGCGCTCAACGTTATCTGTCATATAAAGTTGTGACATTTTTCACAGATTTTAACTGCGTGATCGAACCGGGTAAAACATCAAATAATGTGGCGCCCTCTAGCGGCCAAAATGGCTGATCAAAACAGAAAATTTGAAAATGTTTGCTTATGAATTAGCCAGAGATACTCGGCCCGTCTGTGTTTTTGAACTTTACAATCACTGGTAAGTGTTAAAAGAACACATGGCAATCTAGAGTTTTCAAAAACTAGCAGCGCCCCGTTAGGTTTTATCATTAATGTTAATTATAAGAATTGTATTAAGCCATTTGTTTTTGCATATTATTATTTTTTATCTTATTGCACCAGTAATATATTAAAAAACTTATAGTATAATAAGACGAAATAGTGAATACTTAAAATTTGATTTATTTAAATGTAACCAGGGTAAAAGTAAAAATGATACTGGATATATAAATTGTGACACCCATTTCAATTACTGAAAGATTGCCATGTGTCCCTTTTAAGTGCCTACTAATTAGTTGTACACCGTTGTATTTCATATACTGGAAATTGAAGTTGTATTTGTTTATTATACTGAAAACCACATTTTGCAATATATATACAAAATTTACGCTTGTGGGGAAGCAACGCGCCATTGCAGGTGACAACATGCGGTATGATCGCGGGGATTTGTGACTTCCATTGAGAAACGGCCGTGGCGATGGCAGACTGCATGTGGATTTGGATGGGAAATTATCGCAAAACTGGACAAATATAACCAAGGGTATGGTGTAGTAGGAAAGGAAAGCAGTTGCTAAACCACATCATGACCGTCAGTGTGACCTTCAACTGTTATTTCTGTAAGGACATGAGACAGTTCTTCGCTATATTGTAGCGCTGATGGAGTAATATGACAGGACATAGAAGTTAAAGTCAGCTTCTTCTTTTGAGACGGACCAACAGAACGCTGACAAACTAATCCCATGTATCATAATAACCTTTGGGAATGTGGCACATAAGTGACAGACAACACCATTGGTACTACCAAGTGGAGTCATTTACAGCAACAGGTACTTATACAAAACTGCAACCAACACAATCAAAGATAACGTTGCAGCCTCTGTGATTACATTTGACACTTACATTTTGTGGTTGGCTTGTGTCCCTTACATGTGTCGAATCACAGCTATGCCGGTTTCCGTAAAAGGCAATGTAGCGGGAACCTGTCAGACTGAAATGAAAGCAGGATAGGTATGAACATTGGCGTACATTGAACTCTGTGAATGTTTCGGTTTCACATATATGTCACGGACGGCTTCAGCCGGTAGAGTTACCGTACTATTCTTTTTGTACTATATGTGGCAACATGTTGTGGTGGTCGGTGGTTCAATTCTGTTTGGGACACTGAAACACTGTAACAATATGTATATCTTAGATATATATATATATTTTATTCACAAATAAATACTCTTGACCACACTGGTCAACGTGTAGATGGCGAATGCCCATCATTATATTATAAATACACAAATGGTGAACACATAGCAAACATTGATGGAATGAAGGAATGAGTTGTAAAATACATGGTTATTAACTTATTCATAAGTATCTTTTAAACTAATACAATATTGCAGAGTACAAACTAAAACATAAATGTGACACTAACCTGAAACAATATGTATATCTTAGATATATATATATATTTTATTCACAAATAAATACTCTTGACCACACTGGTCAACGTGTAGATGGCGAATGCAACGCACCGTTGCATTCATCAATCAACATTGCATAGTGTAGCCAAGGGTCACAGGTTAGTAATTGGTCTTAGTGAGTGTTAACTGTACTTTGATAATAAGGCTATTGGAAAAGCAAACTGATTTAAGGTTTATATAAGGCATATTGGAAGTAATTTATGGGGTTTCAACATATTGATATACACGTGCTGTTTCACATTTAGATTAAGGAATACAATGAAAACAACACCCATCTATTTTATTTGCGGAACCAAAACGATAACAATCTCGGTCCTACGACATATACAGAAACGTGTTTGTTGGAGATAGCTGCTTGAGCTTGCATTCTTTGCAGTGCCTGGCTGCGGTAGCATGCAAAATGTAACACATGCAGACTTTCAGCACAGGATACTCACAAACGTTGACACCTGCCGCTGACATACACATGTAAGTTAAACAATTATCTTCACAGGCGCCCCAACCTTTCCACAGGGGTCCGGCTCATGTGCTTTGTCGCTAAATACCAGTTGAAATCGAACAAAAGTGTCCTACATGAGTTGGGAAGACATCTGAGTCCAGCAGCAATATCATAGAATAGAACATTATACAAGGGTAATCACTTGGCATACAGGAAATTCTCACTAAGTTCAGTATATGCACAATATTGTTTTAATTAAAAGAGCAAATCATTTAACTCTACATGCCTTCTATACCCAAATGTTCAAGGTGTCCAACATTGGTAAATATTTTAATATCGCTCAATATAGTACTGAGAAATCGTCAACGAAACGTTGAAAAACTGGTCAAATTTTTTAGTCGGAAGACCCCGTGCCTAAACGCAGTCACTCTGTAAACAACAACTCTACTCAGTAATGGCTGTTGCGTACGAAACTAGACCACGGATCATTTAGTCGTCACCGCAGATAATGAATGCTAATTGTTTCCATACCAGTTAATTCAATATAAGCTACATTTTCTATTTTGTTTACAACCGTCAAATTTTGTTTCAATTGGCAGCCATATTGATCTGGTACCCGTCCCCTACTGCGCTCGCTATTCTCTCTTCGAGCGCAGTAGGGTAAGGATACCAGTATGTATATATTTTTTTTTCATTGAAAACCAAGTAGAACAGTTTATTGAAAACATATTTAAGGGGGGTAGTAGAGAAACAGGTGGGGAGGGGGTAGTAGAGAGGGGGAGGGGGTAGTAGAGGGGGAGGGGGTGGGGTAGGGTACGCGCCGTCTGCCTGTGGACAGGAGTCGAGAGCTCTCGATAGCGCTTGAGACAAAAATACATTTAACCAATACATCATCTCCAAACTCACAACATATACACGTACCTACCTTTCGTCGCGAACTTTTGGACAAACGTTACTCTCCAGCTCTAATGCATTTAGTTTAATATCCGCTATGGAAATGCCAACGATTATCAACTGTGCTGCAATAAAAATGGCGTCCGCAAAATGTCTCTAAAATTGTCTGCGCATGCGATGTAAACGTGACGTAGACATTAACACCAGTTTTATAAGTACATATTAGTATTTATCCAAGAGATAGCAACTTATGTAATACCAAATTCAACGTCCCGTTCATGAATCTTTATCCACTACTGTCTTTCCGTACTAGAAAATCGAACAGGAAAAGCATCATTCAAGGACGACAGTCAACCTCAAACACACACAAAAACAATGAACAAATTTAAAGATGAATAAAAGGCCAAATACAAGTTGTACATGTATATAATGTAGAAAAGCATAGGTATTGATATATGAAGCTTGACGTTTATTGCAAATATTATCTAGAACGTCGCCTGAATATTTAATAGACAAAACAAGAAAAGGTATAACACATATATTATACCATGGGAAGTACGGACTGCATGTAGATGTTCTGGATCAGGGATCGTTTTGATAGTGAAGGTCACCGGCACCTTGACCTTTAAATGAATAAGGATAAGGGTCATGTACTGGTCATGAGCAACCATTCATCCTTTCAAGTTGGAGGACCTAGATCCATCAAGTTTGTAGTTGTTGATAGGACATCGTATTGATAGTGAAGGGCACCGCAACCTTGACCTTCGACCTAGTGACCGGAAAATAACAAGAGGTCAATGACCGTGAAGCTCTACTGATTGATTTTGATTTCAGGAAGTAGTCGATACAAACTTGCTTTTTGAAAATCTATTTTTAGCCGTAGTGGCCATCTTGAATTTCTGGCCGACCTGAAATTTTGCTTGGATCAATTAGACATCAAGAGCAGCTTTCCTGTGAAGTTTCATGAAAATCCGTCAAGTAGTTTCAGAGGAGTAGTCGCTAGAAGTTTTCATTATATAACTCTATGTAAACAAAGATGGCCGCTGACAGCCATGTTTAACATTGAATCAAAATGATGTTCGACTCCTATAACCATCATGCCATGCTGATCATTTTAGAAAAAGTCCCATATCAATATCTCTTATAGTTTTCAAGAAGTAGTCGCTACAAACTTATTTTTTAAAAATGTATTTTTAGCCATGGTGGCCATCTTGAATTTCCGGTTGACCTGAAATTTTGCCAAGATCATTTAGACATGAAGAGCAACATTCATGTGAAGTTTCATGAAAATCCATCAAGTAGTTTCAGAGGAGTAGTCGCTACAAGTTTTCATTATATAACGCTATGTAAACGAAGATGGCCTCTGGCAGCCATGTTTAACGTCGTATCAAAATAATGTTCGAATCGAATAACCATCATGTCATGCTGATCATTTTAGAAAAAGTCACATATCAATATCACTTATAGTTTTCAAGAAGTAGTCACTACAAACTTATGTTTTTTAAATCTATATTTAACTGTGGCAGCCATCTTGAATTTTGCTAGGATCAATTAGACATGAAGAGCAACATTCCTGTTTCATGAAAATCCGTTTAGTAGTTTCAGAGGAGTAGTGGCTACAAGTTTTCATTATATAAATCTATGTAAACAAAGATGGCCACTGACAGCTATGTTTAACATCGAATTAGAACGATTTTTGACAAGGACCAACATCATGTCATGCTGTATTATTTTCAGAAAAAGTCCCATATCAATATCACTTATAGTTTTCAAGAAGTAGTCGCTACAAACTTGTATTTTGAAAATCTATTTTTAGCCATGGTGGCCTTCTTGAATTTCCGGCTGACCTGAAATTTTCCTAAGATCAATTAGACATCAAGAGCAACACTGGCAGCCATGTTATAAGTCGAATCAAAATAATGTTCTACTCGGATAACCATCATGTCATGCTAATAATTTTAAAAGAAGTCCCATATCAATATCTCTTATAGTTTTCAAGAAGTAGTCGCTACAAACTTAATTTTTTAATAATCTATTTTTAGACGTGGTAGTCGCTACAAATAAAAGGTTACATACAGACAGACGGACACCGCACCACGGCATAAGCTCTGATGTTCTCTCTGCTGATCTCTGATCAGTGGAGCTAAGAACAGGTTAGCTACTAGTCATGACCAACCATCCTTTCAAGGTTGAGGACCGTAGGACCAACCGTTGTGTAGTTATTGGTCGGACATCTTTAGATAGCGAATGTGACCGCGACCTTGAACTTTGATGTATGGACCCCAAAATGAATAGGTGTCATCTAGTTGTGATGGTAAAGCGTTCTTCCAAGTTTGGGGGCCCTAGGTCCAACCATTCTGTAGTTATTGATCGGACATGGTTTCGATAGTTAATGTCGACACGACCTTGACCTTTGACCTAGTGACCCCAAAATCAATAGGGGCCATCAACTGGTCATGAGCAACCATCCTTCTATGTTTGGGTACCCTTCTGCCAACCATTCTGTAGTTATTGATCGGACACCGTTTGGATAGTCAATGTTAGCCCGGATGTGACCTTTGACCTGGTGACACCAAAATCAATAGGGGTCAAAATGAAGATGGCGCCCCGACCACACTTTGTTGTGGGGAGCAATAATTTATTAATTGAAGGGCACTGGATTAGTCGTTGCTGGGGTGATTTACAGAAGAATAACCGTGTGACAACCTGCCATAAGGATGAGTATTACTACCTAGATTTAACGGTCATGATTGAATAATTGGTAGGGAACTGAAGAAGTGAAGGGACACTACAAAATCTGAAATGAAGATTGCTGTGCATCCCTTTAAGTGGGGTGCATGAGATGTTGTAGATTTGGCGGAAAGTGACAAATGTAAATAGGTATTTTGTTGAAAAATATGTTTAATATACAAAAACAACATTACTGATGTGGAAAAAAATAATTGTATGTACAACTCAGTGTGTCAGGTCCCTGCCAAGACTTGAACTTGAATCTCTTTTCTCGAAAGAAAAGTGTGTTTCCTTACACTACAGAGATCGCCCAGACATCACAAAACGAGTGTACAAAACTAAGTGAAATTAATAAAGATGTAGATCATAAGAATGTCAAACTAAAACTGGAAATTGTTATTGTCCATGGGACAAAAACGTATGGCTCCCCCACTCGCCCGAACAGACATAATTGACGACTCTAGGTCCAACCGTTCTCATTGATCTGAGATCGTTTTGATATTCAATATCCCTGTGACTGTATCTACAACCTGAATCAGTAATATTTATTGGTCAACCATCCTTCCAAGTTTGAGGACCCTAGGTCCAACCATTCTCTAGTTATTGATTGGACATTGTTTTGTTATTGATTGGGGATCGTTTTGATATCAATAGGGGTCATGTTCTGGTCATGACCAACCATCCTTCCAAGATTGAGGACCCTAGGTCCAACCAGATCGTTTTGATAGTCAATGTCATCGCTACCTTGACCTTTAACCTAGTGACACCAAAATCAATAGGGGTCATCTGCTGGTCATGACCAACCATCCTTACAAGTTTGAGAACCCTAGGTCCAACCATTCTCTAGTTATTGATCGGACATCGTTTGATAGTCGATGTCACCGCGACCTTGACCTAGTGAACATGGATTTGATAGTCAATGTCACCACGATCTTGACCTTTACCTAGTGACCCCAAAATCAATAGGGGTCATCTACTGGTCATGACCAACCATCCTTCCAAGTTTGAGGACCCTACGTCTAACCATTGTGTAGTTATTGATCGGATATCGTTTTGATAGTCAATGTCACTGCGACCTTGACCTAGTGACTGCAAAATCAATAGGGGTCATCTACTGGTCATGACCAACCATCCTTCCAAGTTTGAGGACCCTAGGTCCAACCATTGTGTAGTTATTGATCGGATAGAGTTTTGATAGTCTGTCACCGCGACCTTGACCTTTGACCAAGTGACCCCAAAATCAATAGGGGTCATCTACTGGTCATGACCAACCATCCTTCCAAGTTTGAGGACCCTACGTCTAACCATTGTGTAGTTATTGATCTGATATCGTTTTGATAGTCAATGTCACTGCGACCTTGACCTTTGACCTAGTGACTGCAAAATCAATAGGGGTCATCTACTGGCCATGACCAACCATCCTTCCAAGTTTGAGGACCCTAGGTCCAACCATTCTGTAGTTATTGATCGGATAGAGTTTTGATAGTCAGTCACCGCGACCTTGACCTTTGACCAAGTGACCCCAAAATCAATAGGGGTCATCTACTGTCATGACCAACCATCCTTCCAAGTTTGAAGACCCTAGGTCAAAGCATTCTCTAGTTATTGATTCGAATCGTTTTGATAGTTTGTCACCGCGACCTTAACCATTGACCTAGTGACCCCAAAATCAATAGGGGTCATCTAATAGTCATGATCAACCATCCCTCTAAATTTGAGGACCATAGGTCCAACCATTCTCTAGTTATTGATTGGACATCATTTGTGACACAGACAGCACAAAATCAATATGGCTCCCCTCCAGACTTTGTGCGGGGAAGCCATAACTATCACAGAAGGTTATTAATACCCTTGCAAACGCATAACCCATGACTTCATGTATATGCGCTGTTCCACTTTATACTGATGCTTCTCACAATGTTTGGGGTATGACAGAGGTCAAAGTGACCTTATTTTGGTATGCGACACACCGCTATCCCAAGACGTATCAACATACCAAGTTTGGTATTTCTAAGTGTTATTGTATTGAAAATATGGTCCGGACAAGCATTTTCTATGACAGAGGTCACATGTCAAGGTCACAATTACATTATTCTGGTACGCGACACATCGCTATCCCAAGATGTATCTAAATACCAAGTTTGCTAGACTTAGTGTTGTAGTATTGAAAATACGGTCTGGACAAGTATTAAAGCAAAAGTACAATTTGGGGTTCACATTTCATTGATCAGAGCATTAACATATCTTTACGATTGTTCACGAATACCAATGGTTAATTTTTATGGGCTTACTAGGCCATTCGCCAAATCGCCATAGCCGAAAAGTAACCTGAACTGGCAAATGAAAACCGTAAAAAAACACAACAAATTCGCCAGACATCGGTGGTCTGGCGAATCCAAATTTGCGACCGATTTTGTCTAAAAGATCTCGGAAAATCCCGAATTCTAATTCACAAAGTCTTTCACTGTTTATAAGCCACTATCCCGCTGAGTGTTTTAGCTAATTAGTGACAATCAATTTAGATCGATAAACTAATTATGTCAGCGTTTATTGAAAACCAGCGTTTATTGAAAACCAAATTGTCGATGCAATAAGGCTCCGCCCACTGTTACGCCTCTTGCTGTCAATCAACTTGTTTGTGTCCCCGCGCTCAACATTATCTGTCATATAAAGTTGTGACATTATTCACAGATATAACTGCGTGATCGAGCCGGGTAAAATATCAAATAATGTGGCGCCCTCTAGCGTCCAAAATGGCTGATCAAAATAGAAAATTTGAAAATGTTTGCTTACGAATTAGCCAGAGATACTCAGCCCGTCTGTGTTTTTGAACTTTACGATCACTGATAAGTGTTAAAGGAACACATGGCAATCTTGAGTTTTTAAAAACTAGCAGCGCCCTGTTAGTTTTTATCATTAATGTTAATTGTAAGAATTGTATTTAGCCATTTGTTTTTGGATATTATTATTTTTTATAGTATTGCACCAGTAATATATTAAAACTTATAGTATAGTAAGACGAAATAGTGAATACTTAAAATTTGATTTATTTAAATGTAACCAGGATAAAAGTAACAAGAGGTCAATGACCTTGAAGCTCTACTGATTGATTTTGATTTCAGGAAGTAGTCGCTACAGACTTGTTTTTTGAAAATCTATTTTTAACCGTGGCGGCCATCTTGAATTTCCGGCCGACCTGAAATTTTGCTAGGATCAATTAGACATTAAGAGCAACATTCCTGTGAAGTTTCATGAAAATCCGTCAAGTTGTTTCAGAGGAGTAGTCGCTACAAGTTTTCATTATATAACGCTATGTAAACAAAGATGGCCACTAGTAGCCATGTTTAACGTCAAATCAAAACGATTTTCGACAAGGACCAACATCATGTCATACTGATCATTTTAGAAAAAGTCCCATATCAATATCTCTTATAGTTTTGAAGAAGTAGTCGCTACAAACTTATTTATTTTAAATCTATTTTTAGCTGTGGCGGCCATCCTGAATTTCCGGCCGACCTGAATTTTTTCTAGGATCAACTAGACATCAAGGGCAACATTCTTGTGAAGTTTCATGAACATCCGTGAAGTAGTTTCAGAGGAGTAGTCGCTACAAGTTTTTACTATATAACTCTATGTAACCAAAGATGGCCACTGGCAGCCATGTTTAACGTCGAATCAAAATAATTTTCCACAAGGATCAACATCATGTCATGCTGATCATTTTAGAAAAAGTCCCATATCAATATCACTTATAGTTTTCAAGAAGTAGTCGCTACAAACTTATTTTTTAAAAATCTATTTTTAGCTGTGACGGCCATCTTGAATTTCTGGCAGATCTGAACTTTTGCTAGGATCAATTAGACATCAAGAGCAACATTCCTGTAAAGTTTCATGACAATCCGTCAAGAAGTTTCAGAGGAGTAGTCGCTACAAGTTTTTACTATATAACTCTATGTAAACAAAGATGGCCGCTGGCAGCCATGTTTAACGTTGAATCAAAACGATTTTTGACAAGGATCAACATCATGTCATGCTGATCATTTTAGAAAAAGTCCCATATCAATATCACTTATAGTTTTCAAGAAGTAGTCGCTACAAACTTGTGTTTTAAAACTCTATTTTTAGCTTTGGCGGCCATCTTGGATTTCACATCAACATTCCTGTCAAGTTTCATGAAAATAGCTTAAGTAGTTTCAGAGGGGTAGTCGCTACACATTTTCATTATATAACTCTATGTAAAGAAAGATGGCCGCTGGCAGTCATGTTTAACGTCAAATCAAAACGATTTTCGACAAGGGCCAAGATCATGTCATACTGATCATTTTAGAAAAAGTCCCATATTTATATCTCTCATAGTTTTCAAGAAGTAGTCGCTACAAACTTATTTATTTTAAATCTATTTTTAGCTGTGGCGACCATCTTCAATTTGCAGCCGACCTGAAAATTTTCTAGGATCAACTAGACATCAAGAGCAACATTCCTGTGAAGTTTCATGAACATCCGTCAAGTAGTTTCAGAGGAGTAGCCGTTACAAGTTTTTACTATATAACTCTATGTAACCAAAGATGGCCACTGGCAGCCATGTTTAACATCAAATCTAAACAATTTGCCATAAGGATCAACATCATGTCATGCTGGTCATTTAAGAATAAGTCCCATATCAATATCAGTTATAGTTTTCAAGAAGTAGTCGCTACAAACTTATTTTTTAAAAATCTATTTTTAGCTCTGACGGCCATCTTGAATTTCTGGCATATCTGAAATTTTGCTAGGATCAATTACACATCAAGAGCAACGTTCCTGTAAAGTTTCATGACAATGCGTCAAGTAGTTTCAGAGGAGTAGTCGCTACAAGTTTTTACTATATAACTCTATGTAAACAAAGATGGCCGCTGGCAGCCATGTTTAACGTTGAATCATTTTTGACAAGGATCAACATCATGTCATGCTGATCATTTTAGAAAAAGTCCCATATCAATATAACTTATTGTTTTGAAGAAGTATTCGCTGCAAAGTTGTATTTCAAAACTCTATTTTTAGCTTTGGCGGCCATCTTGGATTTCACATCAACATGAATTTTTGCTAGGATCAACTACACTTTATATTGTTTCACCCAATGGCAGTCTACAATATTTACCACTCAAACATATAAATAAAATCTTTGAAGAGTAAATAAGGATTGTTTCCTTTACTGTGTATAAGGAATTGTAATGAGTATGCAAGACGCAGTTATAACATAATGAAAAGCGAAATCCGGACTTGTGTCCAATTCTTTCGGACTAACCACATTTCCTTCTTGGGACTAGCCACTTCTGACAGGGTGACTAGTCGCGGACTAGTGCCTACATAAACTATTTGTGATGTGCTTGTATGAACATGTGCAGGAGATATTTAGCATGGGGAGAAGTATATCTGCAGAATGTAAGTAGTTGCAAGGGTGTACATGTTGAAGTGTGTCACACGTGAGACAGGAATGATCTTGCTTCCATAAGCGTGTGCCATTCAATGTGAGCATGTGAACATGTGCAGGGGTTACAAGGGTATGGGAAATTAATTTATTTTGGTCTAAATGTGAACAGGAGCCAACATCATGGTGTAGGATTTGCAATAGACACGTACACATGGTTTTTGACCAATGCAAATTCAATTTGGAACAATGAGGCCAAAAAAACAGGTATGTGTGTTCCTTATTGCAACCTCTTTAGAAGTAAGGACGGTAGGTATGCAGTTTTCTTTTCTTTTTGCAGCAGCAACATATTGTGAGGTTGTACATGTATTTATCTCTCACACCCCACACAAGTTGATGGTACAGCTGAAAGTTCGTCTATGATTCAGTTTACTGCAACATATTGTAATAACAATGGCGGAAAAGGGCCCCTAAAAAACACAGACAGTCGAGCCGATGTAGACACAGGTATTGTTTTTTGGCATCAAAACGCACCTATTTTTCCACTGTGCTTGTATATCGCTCGTGTATGTTTCATTCCACGCAGCAAGCAAATGCACATTTAAAAGAGGACAAGGGCTCCCTAAACAACGGTGTTTCACACTATACATGGCTGCCTTGATTGCCTCACGACCAATCTAATTCGCTGCAAACGGTGTAATTTTGAATGTAATGCCTGTTATTGCCGATCATTGTGTTCTTAATGTAATGAGTGTGCTCTAACTGCATGAAGAGTTGTGCTGATGGAAACTATTATGATGTGAGTGTTTCAAGTGTTACATATCTGGCTACTGGGTTGTCATTGGTTAGCGGTAAATTAAGTCATTTTTCCAGCGGACAGTACACCCTAAATAAAATCTGACCACCGTCACAGTATGCGCTGTGATGTTCTTTTAATTACACAGGCTGCAATTGCAAGCCATCTGCGATTTACCTTCAGTAGCAATTTACACTTTTGCAGTCTATGTCATGCATTATTTGGCAATCATTATTAAACATTTGAAGCGGAAGACAGTTTCATTCTTGTTCCTTGAAGATGCTTATGCCTGGATTATATATTCACCACTGTGATATGGCGTCTCCTATTACCTACTTCGCGGTGACAGAACATAAAGTTCAAGTAGTATTTCATATACTGGAAATTGGAGTTGTATTTGTTTATCATACTGAAAATGAGGACTACACCACTGTGATATGGCGTCTCCTATTACCGACTTCGCGGTGACAGAACATAAAGTTGAAGTAGTATTTCATATACTAGAAGTTGAAGTTGTATTTGTTTATCATACTGAAAATGAGGACTATATTTCTAATGAATTTTGTTACATCCTTGCTCCTTTCCCCAGCAAACTTCACACACACAGTCAGACATTGCTGTCTTTTGAAACCACATTTTGCAATATATATACAAAATCTACGCTTGTTGGGAAGCAACGCGCCATTGCAGGTGACAACATGTGGTATGATCGCGGGGAGTTGTGACTTCCATTGAGAAACGGTTGTGGCGATGGCAGACTGCATGTGGATTTGGATGGGAAATTATCGCAAAACTGGACAAATATAATCAAGGGTATGGTTTAGTAGGAAAGGAAAGCAGTTGCTAAACCACATCATGACCGTCAGTGTGACCTTCAACTGTTATCTTTGTAAGGACATGAAACAGTTCTTCGCTATATTGTAGCGCTGATGGAGTAATATGACAGGACACAGAAGTTAAAGTCAGCTTCTTCTTTTGAGACGGACCAACAGAACGCTGACAAACTAATTAAAGTATCATAATAACCTTTGGGAATGTGGCACATAAGTGACAGACAACACGATTGGTACTACCAAGTGGAGTCATTTACAGCAACAGGTACTTATACACAGCTGCAACCAACACAACCAAAGATAACGTTACAGCCTCCGTGTTTACATTTGACACTTACATTTTGATGTTGGCTTGTGTCCCTTACATGTGTCGAATCACAGCTATGCCGGTTTCCGTAAAAGGCAATGTAGCGGGAACCTGTCAGACTGAAATGAAAGCAGGATAGGGAATAAACGTTGGCGTACATTAAACTCTGTGAATGTTTCGGTTTCACATATACAGAAACGTGTTTGTTGGAGATAGCTGCTTGAGCTTGCATTCTTTGCAGTGCCTGGCTGCGGTATCATGCAAAATGTAACACATGCAGACTTTCAGCACAGGATACACACAAACGTTGACACCTGCCGCTGACATACACATGTAAGTTCTATATCATGTGTGCAACAACCCAGCTGAACTGAAACACACAACCCTTGGAATGTCCTATGCAAATTCATTTCTGCACACGACCTTAAGCGGACGTTATATTTTACTATGATGTAGTCATGATGAGTATGTGCTGTACATCTCATGAACAGAACTAAGGAAATGCCTAGTACGTAGCCAACGTTGTTTCTACCAAATATCAAGTAATATTTTTACCCATATCGTCACCTTCAGAGTGTGTTGCACCTGTACATTTGGGTATGATGGAGGTGATGTTGCCATGATGAGTATGTCAAGCATGGGGATAGATATAGTAAGGCCCTGTACATGATGGTAAGGCCATGACAACATTGTGGTAATCAGAATGTACTGCGAGTTTGATAGAGGGCTATGTATAAATGCAAACATTGTAACCACATGAAGTGCACAAAGCAAAGTACCACTTGATCAAGTGGTCCATATGTGTAGCAGTTTCACCTCCAACGCGACACAATAATTGCTTCCAAGTATGTACATTGAGCAAACTTATTGCTCTTATTATCGAAGGGCCTCATAAATGCACAAAGTTACAGTAAAACAATGCAAAACGTATATATACCAATATAACCATCAACACCAAACAACTTCAAACATACCGAAGGCAGAGGCCAGAAATTCCACTGCTAACGCAGACTACGCTGGAGAGAACGACTTCATATGACCAATTTGTACCGACCTTTAACACACGTGCAAGCCGGACTGCTGAAAAACAAAAAACATAGTAATATTGACCCGTTATGACAATGGGCTACTGTAAAGAATATTTACATATACGTATACTAACTAAATGTTCCCAGTGAGTGAAAGCAAACTTTGTCAGACCTTTAGAGCTGCTGAAGGTATTTTTAATCAATGCAACTGTTTATTTCAGGACAGATACAAAATCAAACAAATAAATCTTTCATTCAACAACGCAAAGTTTGTTAACACTTGCACGACACTGACTCACTATCCGTTTGTGTAACATGTACGCTGCCACACAAAAATTAAGGCTACTAAGTGCAAGTTATGTATTTACTTATAAATTGTAATGTTACTGACTTGTTTTATAAATGATGGCAACTGAGATATCTTAATTCTTGTATTAAATCAGTAAAACATATTAGATATGTGTAAATCAATGTCTTCTTTTGGAAGAAATATTTCATACTGACATACACTTTTATAATTGATGCGCGATACGTTTTCTATCAACATCTTTCACAGTTTTGTTATTGGTGATTTCTAAAAGCACCGCTTTTTAAAATACAGAACAACCAAAAGTCAAACCAAATGATATCCCCTTCGACTTTTAACATGAATTTATGATCATGTGTAAAATAAACACTGCCTTCTGTGTTGAAAACTTGATTACATACCAGCAAATGTTACTTGTACTCATGGACATGTAAGTTTGAATTAACATTTCAAGCGCAAAGCAGCCGTCGAAATTAGCACAATCTCGAGACTGGTGAAATGTCTGCCAGCTTTGCCCAATATCCAGGAACACCCAGCGTATGTTACTTGTACTCATGGATATCTAAGTTTAAATTAACAGTCAAAGTGCAAAGCAGTGGCAGAAATTAGCACAATCCCAGCTATGCTAAAATGCCTGTCATGCTTGCCCAATATCCAATAACACAAGCCCAATGGGCTTGTTAATTTGCCGCTCTTTTCGTCATGAGAAATTGGAATCCACACGTGTGAACTCCATTAACCAATCGTCCCAGAAACATTTTACTAGGGAACACAACATTAGGCAATTGTTCTAACATAGTGCATTAATCGTTTAAATGCAGTCAATAGTCGCAACTCTGTTTATTTTGCGAAATCAGACAAATACAACAATATACTTTCTTTGTTGTTATTTTGTTACGGGTTTCCTTTTACCTTTCGGCCATTAGCACATAGTTTACAGCACACAAGCAAAACCTATCCGGTAAAGGCCTCAAAATTTAATGCTTGTGTCCAATGATTACCCATTTCCATTTCCTTTTATTGCATATTTTTGATTATCACATGGCTGCATGGAATTCACATTTTGCCCGCCCAGACCATGTTTTACTGGCAACCGCCAACTGCTAATTTCTGTCCCTGGCACACAAAGAGGCAATCAACATCAACACATGAAATTTATATATATAAGCAACAAAATTGAACCACTTGCAACATACCGAAGTCACGTGGCACGGCGTAAACAACTTCTCGCTGGAGGGAACCTCTTCCTTTAACACAATCGACACGCTTCACCACCACTGCAAGGACTATTACGAGGCCTGCTGAAAGGAGTGAAAATTTGATATAATTATCTCCCATTTATAGACATTAACAGCAGCCCAACATTCACAGCTTTGGGTTATTTTTCCAGTCTGACACACAAGAAGTGCATAACGGCAAATTCTAGTTCCCTGTCCAATTGCTGCCATTGCAGTGCATACGACAAAATACGTACCTGTTATATCCGAATACTTCGAATATTACACAGGTCACATATACTCATTCTACTAATACATGATAGACATTGAAATGAATTTTTTATTAAAACCCGTCATTCTCCCCATGCTTTACAAACATCAATCACTATACCGCTCTTCTTTACTCATGAGCCAATTCAACAATAAACCAAACTTTCATTACTAACTCACCAATCACCTTCTGCTTACTTGACACTTAGCATATACTCTGCCAGACATAACAAAAGATGTGTGTATTCAGTAGCACGTGACCCCCTTTTACTGCATCAACACACCTCATACCTTCAGGCAATTACACAATGCCAGGTCATAACTTGTTTACTAACGGCAAACGCTTGTTGATAACATTCAATACCTCAGGGAAACCCGAGGTATATTTCTTTGACAAACAGTCATGAAATGTCTTCTCAACATGCGCATCGCACCTTATGTGCCACATGCACATCATATTCTCTGTGACGATGAATGACCTGCGCCAATTTTCCCCAATAACGTCTGCCAAACCTACCAAAAAAGGCACAGGCCTGCAGATACGATTATCCCCAAGGCAGAAGCTGTCAATCTATTTGTACACTGGATGTGCAAAACACCTTACATGAATTCAATATGTGTTGCCCTGTCCTTCCTATTCGCCAATGCACAATCTCACTGACAATGCCACATAAATCTCATACTTAGCAAGGCATAGGAGTATTAGCACAACCCTCCCGTCGAAAATGTTATGCACTTAGCAAGTTTAAATATTTCACAGCCATTTCTCAAATGCATATATATTTTCCTTACCAAATGCACATGTACTTACAATGGCAATCGAGTGAAATCTTCTTTAACACTTCCTCGAATACAACCACACGAAAGCAATGCAGCTTCCAAGATGGCTTCCAAAACAAACGTGAGTGACATATCTTCCACAACAAACATGAGTGACAGATCAAACCCTACTTACTCGACGCATGCGCACTCGCATACAACTAACAAAACAAACAATCTTCACAGGCGCCCCAACCTTTCTTCGCATTACTAAATTTAAAACCGTCACAATAACAGAATATCACATCTACTTACCTTTCACCTAAACTCAAACAGCCGTGAATACTTCCTCAAACACGTAAAAAACAATGCCGGCTTCCTAAATTGACAAAATCGCCTAACGGGCATTTGTACTCGCACAAAAAACAACAACATCAGTTGACCTAGATCACAAGTTTTACATCACATTGGTACAATAATCCTTCAAACACACCCCAACCACATCAAACATTCCCCTAAACCGTACAAGTATAACGAGATTTTCGAAAATGTACACACACATCCTGCATTTTCAATTTCATCGCGAATAACAGTCAGCCGACCACTGACCACAGCACATGTCATGAGTCGAGAGCTCTCGATAGCGCTTGAGACAAAAATACATTTAACCAATACATCATCTCCAAACTCACAACATATACACGTACCTACCTTTCGTCGCGAACTTTTGGACAACCGTTACTCTCCAGCTCTAATGCATTTAGTTTAATATCCACAATGGAAATGCCAACGATACTCAACTGTGCTTCGATAAAAATGGCGTCCTCAAAATGTCTCTAAAATTGTCTGCGCATGCGGGGTAAACGTGACGTAGACATTAACACCAGTTTTATAAGTACATATTAGTATTTATCCAAGAGATAGCAACTTATGTAATACCAAATTCAACGTCCCGTTCATGAATCTTTATCCACTACTGTCTTTCCGTACTAGATTAATCCCAGAATTTTCATAACCTGAAGCACAATATTGTTTAACGTGATCTTTAACGGCAGTAAGACTAGATGTTAAAAGTTTGGAGATATTTATAGTGGTGCAGGAACTAGAATTGGAAATAAAACGGGCTTTATATGGTTGTTTGACTGTGTAATTTGGGAATCCAGTATATCGTTGGAAGTCTGTTTTGCTCTTCGTCTATTCCAGCCTTGAAAATATTCCACTGAGTGATATGCATCGAAACAACATTATCTTCAGTAGATTGTAATGGAGTATACGAATTATTGTTTGGGGCGCTTGTTTCAGCCAAAGGTTTTTCTGCAGTAACTCGAGCAATTTAAATAATACGTACATCAGTCATATATCATTAGAATTGGCATTTTTAGTGGTAAATAAAACTACTTTACTTTTGAAAATTAGTTGAGAAATAAATATTACAGCCAAACTGATTTTTTGATGGGGCTTTTTCTATGTAAATTCCTTGTTGGTGGGACAGCAGAAAATTACAAAATGTCAAATAACTTCAGTAAAACTTGATATTTTGTAATAAAACTTTGAGGGTGTCTTAATGTAGTAATATCCAACAATTTAAAACTATTTTTGAATAAAAAATCCAAAAATATATATTTTTCGAATTTTTCATGCAGCAGAATTTTGCATTGAAAATGACTCATCAAAATCAACTTTCGCACATGAAATTTTTATTTCTCAACCGATTTTGAAAAGTAAGGTATTTTTATTTACCACTAAAAATGTCTGTTCCACTGATATATAACTTATATAGGTAGTAGATTAATTTTATCTTAAAAGTCCAAAAAACCTTTGGCTGAAACAAGCGCCCCAAACAATAGTACTCCCGAATTCCTGAGATAAAACATTGACGTAATATTACGGAGGCGTCAAACAATAATTATATTATTAGCTGCTTTATCAGCAGGAACTAAAACAACCATATTTCAAGGGATCACCTTTTCAGTATGTATTGGCATTCACACTAGCGCTGTGCTGTGTGGCGGCCGTAAAAATCGCACCGACTACAAATCAGTAGTGTTATTATTTACTGGTCCTGTAAATCATCAAGCCCATTCTGTCCTGCTTTAAAGTAGAATATCGCTTAATACGGTGCTAGAAGACGTGAGAGGTTTTGCATAGTATAATTATCTCTCACGAACAGACTCAATAAAACCGAGTCCGCTACTTTTCTCTCTTGTTTGTGTTTGTTGCTTCCAAGGGATTAACTTTTCAGTATGTATTATGAAATTCCTGGATTCGCGATTTTAAATTACGAAATGAAACCTAGGTCTAGGGGGACGTAGGAGGTGCTAGCTGTATAGAAGTTAATACGGGTATCTATGATGTTAAAATAGTATTTTTCCAAGTAGAAAGGGAGTTAAGGTCAGCATGTTCTCTACGATACCATTTAATACTAAAATCCTCAATAGATTGGGAGATCTGACAACGACATGCATTACATCACTGACAGAAGGCAATCTATACATCGGGCCTTTAGAAAACAAATGCCGAATACGGTTATCTATAATATCAAAATTACCAGTAATGACATAACCGGCCGGAGCATAGCAAAATGTAGATGTTCTACACTCGCAGGAGTGTAATTTACTATATCAAGGTCAGACACTATTTTGTTGTAGCTGAGAATCATATTTCTAATTGTTTTTTTTGTACTTAAGAATATAATCAACAAAACGATTATCTCGAAAAATACTTGGTATATCAAACAAATAAATACAAATCAATGCCCTTATTGAGATAAAGAAGTTTTACAGAATGTCTGACTTCATCAGTCTCCTTGTCAATATGGGGTCGCAGAACATGCTGCGTATAGCTTTGAATTATGGAAGACGTGTTATACAAAGAAATTGTTCTAATGAAACTTGTGTCTGCTTCCTCGTCAATCAGCTTAAGTGAACAAATGGATAGAGATGTGAGACAAGAAAGCATCGAGTGCTTTCCAGACTGTTTAAAAATAGTATGTAAATCAGCGACTGATATAGTAATACGTGATTTCCGTTTGATGTTACCATTACGTCTACGAACATGAGACCTAGATTTACGCTTTCGAATGGAAAATTTGACTAAAACTAAAACTATGACCTAACTAACAAAAGTGTTTGTAAAGGTAATTATTTAACGTTTTGGGATTGCCTGCATTATAATTATGCTCACGGAATCGAACTTTTAATGAATGACCTGTTTGTCCAACATATTGTATACCACAGCGTGATGATTTTTAAGTTTGTTAAAATATTATGTTATTTAAACATTATATTCCTATACATTTTATGGTGAAAATTTATTTAAGAATGTTGAAAGAACCCCTAATATTTCGAAAAATATTTTATCTTTACATCGACAACGTTATTTTCTACCACAGTTAACGCTATATCCTAAAGAATTGAAACGAATAAAAAGTTTACATATCTGATACTGTCTCTTCTTTTCTCGATTTGCATATCTATGCTGAAACAATATACTATGACCATGTGATAATTATATGAGGTGTTGGTGAATTTGCAAGTGACGTCATCGAATTACTAATGTAATTATATGCTTATTTACTCATTATAATAAACACTCTAGGACTATCGTCCTTGATTATGTCAAAATAAGGGAATTTAATTTCATATTAAAACATAACTTACATGATCATCGATGTATTATAAGTATATTGCTTATTAATGATGTCTTGTTTGTTAGAGAATATAGCCAGACGGGGATTATTTTATATACATGAATGTCTGGTTTTATTGGGATGATGTAGGATAGGAGTGATGTGTGCTGCATCGAACCCCCAGCGTCATTGTTTTACCACTGACCGTTCCATGGCGGTAGCCGTATCGTCAACCCGTTTGTGTATGCGACGTCTCATGCCTTCCTTCTTATTAACATTGTAATTGCTGTTTGTTGTATTGTGCGTTTTTGGTTGACTGTGTTCTGCAAAAATTACATTTCCTGTTCGATCTTTTTTACATACTTTTAAAATCATATCCAAAAAGGATTAGAAACGAACACTTTTAAAACTTGCTTTAAACATTTTTGGATGTTTTATTTATTTTAAATCTATATCACTAGAGAAATAATATATTTTCGGAAATGAACTACCCGTTGTATTGGGGCCATTCTGGCAAAAAAGACAGAGACACAAAATAATAATTTAAAGGCATCTCTGCATATTTCAACATATATATTCTACTACATCATAAAATATTAAAAGCGTATTAAGCAAGACACAAAAATAAACTAAAATATATGATTCCAGCATCATCATTGCAAATGAGAAAATATGTGGCATAACAAATCGTAAGAATTACCAGAAGCTCCTGTATCCCTCCACTTACTAAATGAAAATAAAAGGCAGAAACTTATTATTTATTTGTTTATAAGAGTCACTAAACAAAAGGAAAAAAGTTTTAAAGGAATTAATCCGCCAAATAACGGCAAAATTACACTACAAAACCATTTATCAAAACGCTATCCAGGTGTTCAGTTTATATAATGATGTATAGGTGACAATTTCGACGTTCTAGTTTTGGTGTTTGGCCTGGCTGGTAAAAGTCATTTATATTGTGTCTGCAGAGTTTGGATACTCAACGTATGTGCTATAGTAATACATTTCAGCCTCTTAATTCGACGCTCCAGTGATGGCGTTTGGCCTGGCTGGTAAAAGTCATTAATTTTATATTGTGTCTACAGAGTTTGGATTCTCAAAATATGTATTGTAATAATTATTTTCAACGTGAAACAATAAGTATAGGATGTGATGGACCAGACCAAATGGATATAAACGCCGAATAGGAAATGCAGCATTCAAGTACCACAGAACAGACCAATACATATATGAGCTTAACTTTAACATTCACCTTCTATTATGATACATACACACATAAAGTAGCAAACCATTACATGATGTTTTCCAGGGCCATAGCAATTATGGACAGGAACAAATAGTTTACTTAATCAAAGGCAATAACCCTTTAACATATGCTTAGTTTTGCGCATGTTGCTTACATGTACCTACTGAAATACGGCATTCATTGGAATTATTATCTGAAGTTATTCTGTAAATAACATCAAGTTTTCCTTATCATTTGTACATAACAAGGTCAACAAATCTGCAATGCACACATACATTTTTTTCTTTGTCAATTTCAATATTATTATAAAAATCTACATTTAAATTTGAATTTTGAAGGTTTTGTGCTCATCGACGTTTTGGCTCATTTTATTTGAATTTTCCTTAACTTTCCCCGTGACCTAGTATTAATTGTTTTTGCTGCATTTCCTATTCGACTTGTATATCTACTTTTGGTGAAAATCATAAGCCGTTTAATAAATAAATAGTGATAAAGGTGATCCTTTGGGAGCAACTAACATAATAAGAGAATAAAACAGCAGACTCGGTTTTATTGAGTCTGTTCATGAGAAGTAATGAAAGAAGCAACACCTCTCACGCCCCCTAGCACCGGCTTAAGCGGTTTTCTACTTCAAAGCCACCCGTATTGGGCTCGCTTGTCTCAAAGGACCAGTAAAATGTCTAAGTTCTTTATTTCAAGTAGTTTAACTTTTTTTAGCCCATGTATATTGATATGACTTTCTGTGACTGATTTTAATGCATGCCGTGGTCAGATCGCCCTATCCATTGTAGATTTTATTATTAAATTGTGTCGTAGAGAACAAGCCGACCCCAACTCCATTTCTACTTGGAAAATAACTGTTTTTAACATCATAGATACCCGTATCAACTTCTTTACGGCTAACCCCTCCCTACTTCCCCTTGACCTAGGTTTTCATTTCGTAATTTATTGCTCTCTATATGTTGACGACTTTGTTATGTGTTATCGTGCAAAATACATGAACACTATAGAGAGATAACTTCAACAATGTCTCTGTAAACGTCAAATCTGGTTTGATGAAAATGATTTTCAATTTTCTAAATCAAACACTAATTGTATGCACGTTTGTCAACTACGTAAACATCATGGAGACCCTCATCTAACAACGGATTCTTTGGTCTTATTTTCGACCATGAATTAACGTTTATAAAACACCTTAAATACTTGAAGGCCAAGTGCCTTAAAGCTTTTAATTTACTTAAAGTCGTTGCAAACACTAATTGGGGAGCGGATCGTAAAGTACTTTTACAACTTTATAGATCTCTTATCAGATCCAAGCAGGACTACGGCTCAATAGTATATGAATCGACTCTCAAGTCTTGCAGATGCACAATCCTATACATAATCAAGGATTACGACTCGCCTTAAGTGTCATTCGTACATCACCAGCCGAAATTCTATATGTTGAAGCTAATGAACCATCACTGTCTCATAGACGGGACAAATTAGCCCTTCAGTATGTCTTAAATTACAGTCTAACCCTTCAAACCCAACTTTCGATACTGTTTTTAATCCTATTTATGAACCTCTTTTTCAAAGTACCACAAATTCCACCGTGGACTTTGGAAACACCTACAATTATTTTTGATCTTTGTAATAGTAACAAATCCAATACAGACCCTACTGTCTTTCAAAGCAAATTTAATGAAATTAAATCGAAATACAGCAACTTTCAACATATATACAAAAATGGTACTAAAGATGGAGATAATGTAGCTGCAGCAGCTGTTGTTCACAAACACAGCATAAAGAGCCGACTGCCTGACAAAGCTTCTATATTTTCAGCTGAACTGAAGGCAACTGAACTTGCCTTAAACTATATTCAGGAATCTGATGATGACCATTTTGTAATCTTTTCTGATTCCCTTTCATCTCTTCAAGCCCTGGGTAATAAGAAACATGATAACCCAGTTATGCTTCAACTTTTACAAAAGTACAATTCTCTTTTAATAATAATAAGTTGATAATGTTATTATTTTCTGCTGGCTTCCAGGCCATTTAGGAATACGTGGTAATGATAGAGCTGATAGTGTTGCTAAATATACTGATTTTAAAAGTTGTATCAACACATATATTCGTAACTCTTGGCAGGCCGCTTGGGATTTGTCAGTTAACAATAAACTCCATTCAATTAAACCGTTATTCGGAGAATTGCGTTCTGCTAGTAGACCCATTCGTCGAGAAGAAGTTGTCCTAGCCCGTTGCAGGATATGGCATACGCGTTATACGCATTCATATTTATTACAAGGTGAGCAATTACCAGAATGTATACCCTGCTTTGCACCGTAAACGGTCAAACACATCTTGTTGGAATGTGTAGACTTTTATCCTATGCGTCAAAGGTACTACAGTGTTAATACTATGAAAGAGTTATTTGATACTATAGATTTTAGTCTTGTTTTAGATTTCCTGAAAGAAGTCAGACTATATAAATCATTATAATATGTTCTTATATATATATTTACTTATTTATTTACAATGTACCGGTCTCGTCAAATACCACATGTCACGATAATATTATTGCCTCATGTTACCGGTATGGTCAAACAACCCATACGTTCGATTATATTATTGCCACTTCGTAGTGCCTGTCTTGTCAAATTACTTATGGGCTCTCTTCAAGTATTGCTTTTTACTGTTGTCGAGATTGCCAGACATTTTATTTCGATGGGAGGATATTGACTTGTCTTCGAGGAAATGATGAGATTGGACGAGCGAAATTGGGAATGTCTTTCTAAATTTGATTCAGGTCCCCAGTGATTTTGCTATAATCAACTAATTTATTAGAACCAGTACTAAGCAAATTCAGATTAAGTGTCTTGCTCAAGGACACAACACATCTGATCAAAGCTGGGATCGAAGCCACTACTTTTAGATCCTGGGTACAACCACAGGAATCGGACATATTGTAAACGCATGTAATAAATCACATTGACTATCCACTACTAGTATATTAAAATATATTTTTATGACAGGAATGCAACGCGAAAATTACAATTCCGTTTCCGACAGTTTTACCACCAAACGCATGTCAAAATCGATACTACAGACGTTTTTCCAACAATCTAGAACATTAATGCCACTTACCATGTAATAAAAGTATGTTTTCCAGCTACTTTTGTTTTTGGAGCGAAGATTTTGTTTGTGCCGACTTCCATGCTGTGACGTCATCCGAATGCAGTCTTGATGATCTTCAACGCTTGATTGTTTAATAACAATCTTGAAAACAAACAAGCGTCGCAGATGATCTAGACTACCGAATGCAAGACTTCAGCCATAATCTGTCAGTAGTTAACACTTTATTCTGCCACTATGACATTTCAATTGAACATTAGTATGCAATTATGCTACATGTACATGGTCACATGTAGTGAAACTTATTTTCACAAGGAGTATACTTGACACTTATTATACCCGTAGTTCCGTTATCCAATAATTCTATGTGTCAACTCATTTTTCTTCTTTGATCAGCTGTAACTTTTCTAAACAACCAACACTGTATGCCTTATAAAAACATGAGTCGTATATTAAGAACACCAATTGTTTGAGAATTCCTTTTGATGGGATATAGTTTTGTTTACACTGTCTTGTCTATTTCGGCGCTGAAGACAGGATAATAGCGAGGATTGTGCGCATATAAAATCGATTCAAGCTAACCAGTAGGCCTTATTGCCTACTGACCGTTCCAAGTCGGTAACTCTGTCTTCACCACCCTTTCTGTTGTTTTTTGTCTTTTTCATTGTAGTTTCAAGTCCTTGTTTGCAGTACAGTGCGGACCTACGATGTCATTGCGTTCGGACGCTGTGGTTTCTATAGGACCCTTTATATCTTTTAGCCCAGACAAAGATTTGATAAGTAATTCATTATAATTTAATGTCAAATATGGCAATGTTTCAATATTATTATTCAGCCGCTATATATTATCTAGCTAATGTAAAAGAAAAAAGATTCACTGCGGAGAATGACGTCACAGCATGGATCTCGGCACAAACAATTTATTCAATTCTCTAAACGAAAGTTGCTGAAAAAGTACTTATATTACACGGTTAGTGGAAAATTATGTCCCAGATAGATAGAAAAACATCCGTAGTATCGAATTATGACGTCCGTTCGGGGATAAAATCTCCAGAAACGAAAATTGAAAATTTCACGTTTCTTTACTGTCTATTTTTATATAAAATTATATACAAACGTGGACCTACATATGGGGATACTGTACTGTGTTTACAATACGTCCGATTCCTATGGTACAACGCTCTACCACTGGACCACAGCTCTCCAGAAATTAATACGGTTTCGAAAGCGTCTGTTAGATGAAGTTTAAACTGCTGAAGAAATTCATTAGCATTTGTTTGGTTGTCTGTATATCATATATCCCCAACTTTTTAACATATATACCGTATTAACGAGTATATTTCCTTAACGGAAATGGGACGCAAACATAATGTTCGCATGTATGTCATCTGAGTAAGTTATTTTACCAAAGGGAACCCTGATTTCCTGATTCCTTGTGTTTTACCACTATATCGCTATTCTTTTTCTTTTTAGTATATGTATGTATTCCCTGTATTTACACCTTTTTCAAATTACTAAATTCTGAGCCTGAGATAAAATATATTACGTGCAGATGGTGTTTGTTATCTTATGTTGGTCGAACAAAAATCAAAGATGAAATATCAATATTAAGATTACACTGTTATATTTTTAGCGGAGATGATTATGTAATCGTTTATGTTGGTCTATGTTAACGTTATCAAACATGTTTCTCATTTACATATTATATGACCCTACAAATATGAGTGAAATGTCGGGTGCCAGTAGACTAATACTGCATACTAGATACCAGTCTACTTTTTTATACAGGTTGTCCTGTGCAATATTGAAAACAGTTGAAATTCGACCACCGAGGGAGGGCTGCTGGACTAATAACTGTTATTATTTCACGTGTGTACGGTCGAATTTGCAATGTCAATGTTGAGCCTCCTTAACATTGTTTAATTAAGACTATATATCAAGGCAACCGAAAACGTATACGACATTTTGATACATGTGAGCACTAACTTATTAGACAAGTTCGATTACGAACGAGAGTAGTTGAATGTTCATGTCCCCGTGATATATGGTTGCATATGTTATTGCCATTGTCCGTCTGTATGTACGCCATACTTTGCAATTACGTATGTCATACGTATACATGTATATCCGGTCTTCTCCTCCTGAACTTTTCAACAAGTGTTGACGATACTTAGTAAGAAGTAAGGATATGAAGTATATTTAGACTCATATCGTCTCCATAGTCAACTAGCCGCTCGGTTCCTAGCACTGTTTCGGCCCATTGAACATCGGCGTAGTTATTTAAACGTAAAGCTTAACTCGGGGACTTGTGTCTCCACAAGCACATGTATCCAGTTTTATATTTATTTCTCTTTGCACGCATATCATATTATACACATGTTTTATTGACATATTCATAATCACTCTCTGGTTGTAACAGAGTTACCCTTGCGATATTCTGGTAAACACGATTAAAATATTTGTGTACAACTATTCATTGAAGTAAATTTATTAAGTCGACAATGTTATTGTTGCCTCAGACCGTTCCAATGCTGTAGCCCTATTTTTAACCCTATTATGTTTGTTATGGCATAACTTGCCTTTTATTCATCTTTGTAGTTTGGGTTTGTTTCTATACATGTGCTTGGTTGACTGTGGTCCTGGAATGCTACATTTTCTGTTCGACTAGTATACATATCTTTATACTGTGTTCACTTTTTCAGATAAACAAAACTGTAAATGGTCTAACGAGAACTGTGGAACCGACGCGGAATGCTGCAGTGAACGTTGTACAAAACTCCACGACGGAACCCAACCTCAGTGTCAGAAATCACCATTAAAAATGCCGTGTTTTTCAGCTATCAATGCGATGACGGACTATCATGCGGCGACGTCTATCTGTGTTGTTCTCCATTATGGGGCGTATGCTCTCGACCGATTGAATGCTGTGAGGCACGTGTGTAGAGAGGAGGATGGATACACTTACAAACGGTGCTTACCGCCAAGTGAAGGCGAAACAAACGTTCTTTCAAAGTATTTGCTCATTCTGATCACAGCTCACGCGATTCTTAATGTAATATCTTTGACAAACAAAATGTACATGACACATGAAATAAACACAAGATGTGTTCCATTTTACAAAAGAAAATAAGTTTAAATTTATTTATACACGCCTTGCTCATGCAGTAGTCTTAGTGTAATTGTAAATGTTCTGGTTATTATAAATTATGCACAAACAGGTTAAATCTGGCACTGATATGTAGCTGTTTTGTAGAAGTAGAGATGTTATTATGTTTTTTGTTAATAATTAACTTATTATATTTATTAAAAGCGTTCTTTTATAGGATGGTACGTGTTCGCTAATGAACAAATTATTACGTATCTATATAATATTATATATAATTCGATTTAAATTGGTTGATCATGTCATGTCTAAGTAATCATGGTTTGTAGTCATGGACCAAAATGGTCGGATGTGGACAGAGTGGGCAAAAGCACCAAACGTTCTGTGATAGTAGTTGGTAGTCTAAACTGAAAATAGAAAAGGGTCCCCAAGGTCACAGGTCATTCTGTTACTATTTTTAGCACTTTTCAAAATGGCCGCCGTCCAAATCCTTCGATACAGCAATATATTCTTAATTATGTCTTAATCCAAAGAAGATTTACATAGAAATGCTTTATTTTGTTTTAGGCTTAGAGTTAAGCTGCTCTGTAATATAAAAAATGTCCCCCATCCCTCACCCCACCCGACACTACCACATCCCGCCCCATGTTACTATGTTTATCACATTTCAAAATGGTCGCCATCCAAATGCTTAAAGATAGCGATATATTCTTACGTGTGGCTTAACTCAAAAAATATTTACGCCGATATGTTATATTTTGTTTTTATTTAGATTTAAGCTCCTTTATAATATATTAAATGTTTTTTGTTTTTTTAGGTTAAGACTCCTATTAGTATATTAAAAGTCATTCTTCCAGATTGCATGATGATACACCTGTGATGTAAGTATTCATCCACATATTTACAGAACATAGGACAGCTGGCTTCAAGTTGCCCACACCCATACAGTCCCAAACAGGCCATACTTATGTAACACGTAAGAGTGTTCCGAACATAGAGGAAGTTGGCTCAAATTACCCACATCCATACAGATACAGGCCATTATCTTTCATGTTACATGTACGGATATACCCCATGTATTGTACACAGAAGCAGTGTCACACAAACAGCCATACATGTCATGTTAACATGTAAGAATGCCTACGTATTGCATGAAACAAAGATGTAGAAAGCTTCAAGTTGCCCATACCTACGAATGGTACAGAACGTAGAGACAGTGTCCTTCAAGTTACCCACACTCCTTCAAATACTGGCCATACCTGTCTTTTTACAATATATTTTTTAACAGATACAGGCCATACCTATCAGTTAACACATATGCATATACCCACAAAGTGTTCAAAACAAAAAGGCAGTGGGCTTCATGTTGCCCACACCGAAACAGATACACGCCATACATGTCATGTTAACTCTTATATATAAAGAACATAGATGTAGAAGACTTCAAGTTGCGCACACACGCATATTGTACAGATCGTAGAGGCAGCGGGCTTCAAGCTAGCCACAATCATACAGATATAGGTCATACCTGTCATGTTACACGTAAGTATAGAGCCACATATTGTACGGAAAATAGATGCAGAAGGCTTTAAGTTGCCCACACCGAAACAGATACAGACCATACATAAAAGAGTATGATAGACCATACATTTTATTTCACACTTAAGTATACACTCACGTATTGTACAGAACCAAGAGGCAGTGATCGGGCATCAACCTACCGACACTCATACAGATACATGTCATTCTAGTCGTGTTACACTTATGTATATACCCCCGAATTGTACAGAATATTCTTGTAGATACAGAAGGCTTCAAGTTGCCCACACTCATACAGATACAGGCCTTTCCTTTCATATTACATGTAATATCACAACCCCATATTGACACACCACTGAGACAATGGGCTTCAAGTTACCCATACATGCCAGTCCTGTCAAGTTACATGTAAGCATACAACCAAGTATTGTATGGAACATTGAATCAGAATGCTTCAAGTAGGCCATACATGTCAATTTACACGTATGTATATACCCATGTATGGTACAGAACATAGCGTCAGAAGTCTCCAAGTAGCCCATACTCATACAGATTTAGGCCATGCCTATCACGTTGCACCACATTTTTTACAGAATATTGATACAGTGAGATTAAATCCACCAACACTCATATAGATACAATCCATACCTGTCACATAGTGTCAGAAGGCTTTAAGCTACTCACACTCAAATGATAAACGCCGTACTATACACATAAATGTACATCCATATATTGTACAGACGAACATATAGAGTCAGAAGGCTTCAAGTGGCTCACACTCATACAGATACAAGCCATAACTGTAATGTTACAAGTAAGTACACATCCACCCATTGTAAAGAATATAGAGTAGCCGGCTCCAAATTACCCATTCCCACACAGATTCAGGCCATACCTGTCATGTTACACGTAAGACCACACCTACATATTTGTACAGAACATAGACACAGCAGGTTTCAATATACACCCACCCATACATGTACAGACCACACCTTACCATGTTACTCGCAAGACCGCATCCAATATGGCTTATATCTCGCGTTCCCTCACAGTCATAACGGAAACTAATACAAATATGTTTTTATTGAATTATTGCAGAAATCAGCAGTTTTAAATCTTTCTTTTTCTTTTATTTCTTTTGGAAACTACCCACATATATATCCCTTTATTGACTGATTGATTGACTGATTGTTTGCTTGTTTGATTGATTGATTTAATTAATTACATGAGAGGTATCATAACACCGAGTGTGATATAGGAAATAAGGTCTATTCTAAAATTTCATAATAAATATTGAATAAGCATTTGAAATATATGTTTATTACAGAAATAAACACATTTTTAGTTATTTCTTTACCTAACAAATACATTTAGGGATTCACGAACCTTTGGGGACCTTTTAAAAACAAGACGAAATGTATCAAATATCATTATACCTAAAATAGTCAAGGAAAATAAGCGATAAGCTAAATAAATATTTTATTGAACTATTCCAGAAATCAGCAGACTTATACTATATCTTTACTCTTTCTTTCAATTTTTTGCCAAAACAAGAGGCCCAAGAGGGCCTGTGGACGCTCTACTGGCTAAAACAGCTCTTACAGATTTAGATAGATATAGCTAGATATAGCTCTCCTCTCCTATAGATTTAACAAAGAAAAATACAATATAGCATTTTTCAACAAATCAAGGGCCATAACTCTGTTATTACTAACAAGATCTAGCTAGTTTTCGAAATTGTCCAGGATTGCATTGATATACCGCGCTTTGCACAACTAGACATCATACTGAAGCTTCCTGCCAAATTTCGTAGAAATCCAACAAGCCGTTTAAGGAGTAGTGCCGACAAGAAATTTAAAATAAAAATGTCAAAGGGCCATAACTCCGTCAAAAATCAGCGAACTGGAACAAAAGCGTGATATGCACAACTAGACATCTTACCGATGCTTCCTGCCAAGTTTCGTCGAAATTCAACAAGGCATTTAGGATGAGTAGCGCCGACAAGAAATTTTAAAGTAAGTGTCAAGTAATTAAAAAGATAATGAAATTTTTTAAAAAAAAAAAAAAAAAAATCAAATCAATCAAAAAAAAAAAAAAAAAAAAAAAACAGGAAAAAAAAAAGAAAAAAAAAGAAAGAAATAATAAATAAAAATAAATAAAAATCAATAAAAAAAAAAAAAATAAAAAAAAATAAAAAATAAAAAAAACATTTAAAAAAAAAAAAAAATTAATCAAATTAAAAACTAAAAAAAAAAAAAAAAGAAGCTTTTGCCTATACAAGCCTAAGTAAAACTGACCCCCAGGGTGGGGCCAAATATGACCAATAGGCCACCATTTGAACAAACTTGGTAGAAGACCATAAGCTTATAGCAAATGCAAAATATTAAACCTCTGGCTCTTGCAGTTTCAGAGAAGAAGATTTTTTAAGTTTTTCCCTATACATGTCTATGTAAAACATGTGACCCTTGGGGCGGGGTCAAATGTGACCCGAGGGTCACAATTTGAACAAACTTGGTAAAGGACCATAAGCTTATAGCAAATGCAAGATATTAAACCTTAAGCTGTTGCAGTTCCAGAGAAGAAGATTTTTTTCAGTTTTTCCCTATACAAGCATTTATGTAAAACTGTGACCCCGGGGCGGGGCAAGATGTGACACCAGGGTTACCATTTGAACAAACTTGGTAAAGGACCATAAGCTTATAATAAATGTTTAATATCAAACATCTGGCTCTTGTAGTTTCCGAGAAGAAGATTTAAAAAAAAAGAAGATCCTTTCTAAGTCTATTTAAAACTGTGACCCTTGGGGCGGGGACAAATTTGACCCCAGGGTCAGCATTTGAACAAACTTAGTAGAGGACCATAAGCTGATGCTACATGTAATACATGAGAGCTCTGTGCCATGTGGTTCCAGAGAAGAAGATTTTTTTCATTTTTGCCTATACAAGCCTATGTAAAACTGTGACCCCCGGGGTGGGGCCAAATGTGACCCCTGGGTCACCATTTGACAAAATTTGGTAGAGGACCACAAGCTTATAGCAAATGCAAAATATTAAACCTAAGTTTAACTTAAGTTTTTCCCTATACATGTCTATGTAAAACATGTGACCCTTGGGGCGGGGCCAAATGTGACCCGAGGGTCACCATTTGAACAGGTCACCATTTGAACAAACTTGGTAAAGGACTATAAGCTTATAGTAAATGCAAAATATCAAACCTCCGGCTGTTGTAGTTTCCGAGAAGAAGATCTTTTTTTTTAAAAATCCTATATAAGTCTATGTAAAATTGTGACCCCCGGGGCGGGGACATATTTGACCCCAGGGTCACCATTTGAACAAACTTAGCAGAGGACCATAAGCTGATGCTACATGTAATACATGAGAGCTCTGTGCCTTGTGGTTTCAGAGAAGAAGATTTTTTAAAGTTTTTTCCTATATGTCTATATGAAAAACATGCAAAACCTCAATATACAAACTTTGGACCCCCGGGGCACAGCCATTTTTGACCCCGGGGACTTTGTTTGAATAAACTTGATAGTCTAGGTGTTGGCGATCATTTTAAAAGAAAAACTGTTGAAATCTGTCTAGAGGTTCTGGAGAAGAAGATTTTTTAAGGTTTCGACTATATATGGTAATGGCAGCCATCTTGGATGTAGCACTGACCTAATTTTAACAAATCTAAAAAGCATTTAACTAAGGATCATCCATGTGAAGTTTGGTCAAAATTAGCCAAGCGGTTTCTGAGGAGAAGTCGTTTGAAGAAAAGTTAACGGACGGACGACGGACGACGGACGACGGACGGACGACGGACGACGGAAGACGGACAACACACCATCCCATAAGCTCTGCTGGCCCTTGGCCAGTAGAGCTAAAAACAACATATTCATCCCTTCATTTATTTATTGTCTCATTGACATATACCAATACACCTAAATGGGTAAATAAAATGATGAATAAGCATTTAAAAAATAGTTTGAATGAATTATTCCAGAAATCAGCTTTCTGAGTTATTTTTCCGACATTTTGACCAAAAAAAAAAACGAACCTTTGAAAAACATGTTAAAAATAAGCCGAAATGTATAAAATAGTATTAAATTATACCTGATATGGTAAAAGAAAATAAGAGATACGTTAAAACAATAATTGTTTATTGAACTAATTAGAAATTAGCAGTTTTAATTCCGTTTTTTATACTATTTTTTCAATATTTTTTGCCAAAATACCCATATATTTCAATTTATTTATTATTATTTCATACAAATATATCATTACACTTAAATGGGTAAATAAAATAATGAATAGCCGATATAAAATATATGTTTATTGAATTATTCCACTGAGACACCAGCAGTTTTAGTTGTTTTTCCAACATTTTGATCCCAAAAAACAATACATTTATGGATTCACTAACCTTTGGGGACCCTTTTAAAAATAAGATGAAATGTATAAAATATCATTATACCTACTATGGTAAAAGAAAATAAGAGATATGCTAAAGAAATAAAAATTTTTTTTAACTATTCCAGAAACTAGAAGTTTTAGTGATTTTTTTACTCTTTCCAAAATACCGATATTTATGTATGTATTATTTCATAGGAATATATCATAACACTTAAATGGGTAAATTAAATAGTGCATAAACATTTAAAATATATTTTTATTGAATTATTCCAGAAATCAGCAGTTTTTGTTATTTTTCCACATGTTTGACCAAACAAATACATTTAGGGATTCACGAAACTTTGGGGACCCTTTTAAAAATATGGAGAAATATAAAACACACATTTGAGGAATTTTGGTGTTTTTGTCCGGCGTGTCTATATTGTTTCCTAAAACCTGGGTTTTGGTCCCCAGCTAATATACTTAATTGCTATAATGATTTGTTTGTTTGAATGTGTTTGGTTACTTCATTGCATTCTGCAAAGGCTAAATTTCCAGGTTGCCTTATATACCATCTGTGATTTGGCAACATTTGAAGGATTTTTTCTTGTACATTACCACTTGGAAAATGAAAATACTAAATTTCCTACGTACATATATCTTAACCACATTTTAATAGCAAAATGTTAATGATATGTACATACCTTTATGTACAAATATCGTTCGTATGCATTAAAACTGGATACTGTTTTTCGTCAGTGCGTGACAGATACGATTATGATATCTTAATTAATAACATATATTTATTCATAAATGTTTACCAACATCTCTGTTCTTGTTTTCCTTGCCTGTGCCAATTATAGAATTTAAGAAACGGCACACAATGCTATATTAGAAATGTTTGCAAATAATGGTATTTTTTATAATATCAAGGGTCAGCAATGACATTGTTATTCACGCACTTGTTACTGCAACGACGTTGACTTATTATTCTTAGGGCAGACCGTATATTCCGTCATTAGGATTTCTACACAAGAAAACAGAAAAAGACACTTAATTTGAAACTGTATCAACTAATACAATAAATATACGTAAGAATGATAGACATGTAGGTCGCAAATATTTTACTGCATGCTATGTTTTCTTCTTGCTAATCAGTTTCACTAATTTATACACGCCGCGTAGTCCAGGCTCACGTAACCAGCGACGAAATGACAACGCGACAAAACATCTGTAGGCTATTAAGATCGACAAGAACCAGAAAACAATATTTTAGGGCAGTTAAACCGACGATGTGTTGTGTTTTCGTCATCCATTTATTAAGAAATTAAAACTTATCCCAACCCCCTTAAACACCATTGCTGTCTTTATACCTTCAATGTTCAGATTAAAATAGATGGAAATGATATGTAAATGCTATATACTCTTCTAGAAGAACAACAGGAAATTCTGAAATGTATAAAACTATCTTCCAATATACCTAACATGAATTAATATCGATATCTCAGTGAGTTCATTTTCAAATAAAAAATGCACCGCAATGGACCACGAACTAAGAGCAAATTAAATATACAACGAAAACAGCATTACATGAAACAAAATGTGATGCAAACAGGGTTACTGACTTGGAACGGTCAGGAGACAATATCGTCTACTGGTAAGCATTAATCGACTTGATTTGAACAGAACCTCACCATTATTTTGTCTTCAACGCCAAAATTGACAAGACAGTGTAAATAACAATACATTAAATATATAATAATAGAAATTCACATTCAGAAAACTTAACACACGATAATTATACGTACCTCAATGTTTGGTAAACACATATAAAAGTACGAACCAACGACGTTATGCAAGTCAGTGGGATAGAATTGTTATCAAAACTTGTCTATATGTAGTTGAAGTCACAGATTAGATATTGTTAAAACTTACAAGATTCCACGAATAAAGCATTGGAACATGGTAAGTTTGCCAATTTTAGGTCATATTGTGCAAGAAAATTATGCACGTGAGTAATAGTCAATCGGCAGAACTGCCCACAATAAGGCATGAAAAGGTAAAACATATTAAATATGTATTAAAGATCAACAAGTGCTCGTCAACGGGGGTGTAAACAAGTAAGCGCAAATATGTATTATAATGAGTCCGATTTCTTTCAACAAATCTAAAGCAACAATGGTAGATAAAAGAGTTGAAAGGCTTTCCCATAGATCATGCCGTTACGAGCGTATGTTTTCATTTGTTATCAACCCTTAATTAATAGGCTCGTGAACAACTGAGAACTATTGATATCCTTTAAATCTGTCGGAATATTTACAAGATCAAGATAAACGACACAATATGTTTGAATTATCGGTAGAACATTGCGCGGCCGACGTTTTCAGTGCAGTTGATTGTTTCTCGGCGTGTCAGGAACCTGTAAATAAGTCAAATGTCCGTACTGGTGGTTATGTATCTGATAAAGGACAACTTGATGTCTTTGATGCAACCATCGTAGGGATGGCTAATTTCGTTGTATTGACATTTTAAATATTGCTATCTGCTCAACCCATCGGCTAGAGGGCCCTGATCACACATGTCTCACTACCGTTCATAAATAGTCTCATTCAAAACGAGATTGCAGTATTGTTATATGTATCGAGTTCAGCGATTAATAAAAAACATCCGCTTTAGAACTCTTTTGGCAAACTTACTTCCAAACGGTTTAAAATGCAAAATTATTATTCAGATATCAGAACACGTATCAGCTTCATTATGTAATCTCAGACCACCTATCCGCAAATGATTTCATGGAATTTACTCGGCTGAAGCCACTAATGGTTCGTGGCACCACGTTTATTTATTGCATATTCTATTATCCTCATATATCAAGTATTTTCCCTTCATAATTGCTATCTTTGCTACGCTATTTACAGACAAGATGTTTCGGAAAAAATTTCAGCTATCATTCAATCTCATTAAAATCAAATCCTAATTACGCTTTGATACTCTCCGCTTATAGGATCTGACAACAATGCCTTGGAGGTCACGTCAGATCGACCTTTCATCTAATCAATATTTTTGAGAAGATCAACTAAATTCAACCAATGAATTCGCGCGTTTCCTGTGCACTTCAGACGATGTTCTAGTGAACTGAACAAACGAAAATGCACATAAAACACATATATCCGAAAAAAGTTAATGTCGACGTGTGTTACTGCTGTGGATTGCACGATAAAATCAAAGAAATGACTACATGTAAATCAAGAATACGAAGAAATATGTTTTTTTGAAAACATTCGGAACATTCTATTTGTATCTGAAAAATATATATTCCACCGAGATTATTGCGAAATTAGGTTTGCTTTATTGTCACAGGATGACCTTAGTGGTTGGGCTAACTCAGGAAAGAATCAATGACGGTGAATGCATTTACATAAGTTTAATGCAACTTTTAAAATATGTTTAATATATATACAATTATCTAAAAAAACAAGCGAATACACAAATGAACTATGAAAAGAATGTTCTCCTGAACGTTTAAGACGTTATTAGTATTGTTATAAATACTGAATGTCTAAGACACTAAAGTGTTGTTAAATCTATAACAATGTTGATCTAGCGCGATAACTGTGATGCGCGAGAGCTCATGAAGATGATGATGCGCGAATTCAATGGATGATTGTCATCAAATGCCTTCTGTAAGGGTTGATGACGCGATGCAATGATAGTTAATCTCCACTGAGATTGTGAATGATATTCCTCCAGTGAGGACTGGTAACGGGCCCACCTTGTGTCCCGGGGGTTGTCGTTAGTAAAACCTGGCCATACTGACGCAGGTACGGGGACCGTCTCCCCCGCTCGTAAACGTTAATCGTGGAAGTTAGCTCCACTCCGGGATATCCAAACCTAGATGGCTTACTCCAACCCTGGATGGCTTATTTCCAACCCTGGATGGCTTATATCCTGGATGGCTTATTCCAACCCTGGATGGCTTAGGCACATGTTGCCTATGAATTTTGCCGTCCAATCTCTGTTCCAACAAAGTACTATCGATGATCCCCGCGAGAGCTAGAAGACAATGGGTTTTATAGCAAACATAACGCCCAAATCATTATTTCCCCCGTTCAGTCCGTGACAAACGTGGCTAAATCTACAGTATTGAATCTACACGAGAGGCCCCTTATACAATTTTGCCGTTTAAGGAAAATATACCTATACGTTTACATGCATTACCACAAAACTAAACTTATGACACGGCCTCTCTGGTGGCCACTTAAAATGTGCACGCTTTTACGTGTTACATGAATAGATCATGAATATTGTGAAATTGTTTCAACTCGAACAATAGATTTTGGGTGTAACCGATAACTTACAAGAGATATGTACGACCAGTACGCTCTACCCGTGACATTTTGTGACAACATCTCCCCACTTAAAGAAAGTGCTACACTTTTAAAATTCAACAAAATGATAATTAATATTTACACGTTAAGAAACTATTAATTCTTCTGAGCAAATGAGCGACAAAACGTACAAGCTGATCGCTCAATCGCTTGAGTATGTTAACTATTACTACTGAGGGATGCAACCTTCAGCCAGTACAACGACCGTCTTCCGGAAAACATCCACTGCAGTTATAACCTAACTATAATATGTAATTACAATTTCAACACTATTCTACAATTGTACACTACCCTGTCGTAACATATACTACTATTGTACAATACACTGCAATACACTATTGTATTAAACCGGTCATTATGTGCGGCGACTTAAATAATCCGCCCCAATATTGTCCTTTCCACGGTCTATTACACCGACTTTACTGTTGTTAATAACACTTCTTCCTGCCACTACCAGAACTCCAACTTTACACATTGCATCCATCGCATTACCAGTATACTGTTTGCGAAATGGAGTAGGGTCTCTCGTTTCCCTAATCGGCTTTGCTAAAGTGTGCTTAAAGCTACACTGCACTACATCTGTTGGTCTCGACTTATCGGACCGAACAGTACTACACTCAGAGTCTAAACGACTTATCTCTCGTTTCTCTGCTACACTAAGCATGCCCGATATATCTACATCGGCTGCTGTCTCCTTACCTACACTAGTGGGAAAATACATGGGACTAGTGTCCTCACTACTGTCTTCCTCACTATCCCCAATAACTGCAACATCAACTACGGTTAACACCCATTGTTGCACATTATCGGTTCTACTGATATACTCTTTCAGCATATTCGCATGAAAGGTCTTTGACTTTCCGTTTATCTCGATACGGTAATCCATAGTGTTCACTATCCCTCTAACGTAAAACGGACCTTTCCATTGTAACAACAACTTGTTATTGTCGGTCGGGAGTAACAGTAACACCTGGTCATCTATCTTAAACTTCCTAGCTCTAGCATTCTGGTCATAGTACCGTTTATACTTGGTACTTGCCTTGACTAACTGACTTTGAGCTATCTTACAAGTCTCCTCTAGTTTCTCCTTCAGATCTAAAACATACTGATATGTAGTCTTAACCTCATCACTATCTACTTCACCTGCCCACATCTCTCTAAAAATCCTCATGGGACCTCTAACTGATCTACCGTACAATAACTCAAAGGGAGAAAATCCTAAACTCTCTTGTGGAACCTCTCTAAATGCAAACAATAAAGCATTGAGATACTTGTCCCAATCTTTGGGTCTCTCGGTACACATACGCCGTAACATTTGCTTTAACGTCCCGTTAAATCGTTCGACTAACCCGTTACACATAGGGTGAAATGGTGTTGTCATGATTTGACGCAAAGACAATAACCTTCTTACTTCAGCCATAAGTTCTGACGTAAACTGTGACCCACAATCAGTCAGCATTTCCTCTGGTACACCTAGCCTACTGAACATATCAACTAATGCCTCAGCTACTCTCTCAGTTTCAATTGAGGGCAATGCTACTGCCTCCGGATACCTAGTTGCATAGTCTACCATGGTTAAAATGTACCTATTTTTCCTATCCGACACTGGAAAAATTGGTCCAACTATGTCTACGGCTACCCGCTTAAATGGTGTATCTATCAGTGGCATCTTACCTAAATGTACTTTGGTCACTCGACCTTTTGGTACTGTCCTTTGGCATACATCGCAGGACCTACAATACCTAGTTACATCTCCACTAACGCCTGGCCAATAAAATTCTGCCAATACTCTATCTGACGTTTTCTTTACGCCTAAATGACCTCCCATAATCGACTCATGAGCTACCTTAAGCACTGTCGTTCTATACTGGGTAGGTACCACTAATTGGTGAAACTGTCTACTACCACTATCTACAAATTCTCTGTACAATAACCTATTCTTATGTACAAACTTACAACTACCGGACCCTTTACACTTCTTCACTACACCATCCTTGGCCTTCACCTTACAAGGACCTAATGACTCGTCTTGAGTTTGTGCTTCTATAAACTCCGCTTAAGATATGTCTCCTACGGCTGCAGGAACCTTTAATTTTCTATAAGCCTGAGCTTGCTTCTGAACCTGCGCTCTAGTCTCTACGGCATTACTTATGCTACTTCTAAAATCGGACATTACCGGAAGTGCTGAACCTTCTATGTTCCCTATCGTTAAATCATACATCGGGTCGTCCATACATAGCGCCTCTGTAGTCCCTTTAAAGAAAGGTGTATCTACATCTATTCTCGCTATTGGCACGTGCTCTACCGATTTATTTAACAACATACACGGTGACTGTTTACCTACCAACTGGTCATCCGTAACTAAACTACGCCTAACTACCACACCTGTACAACCTGTATCCCTCATTACAATTACGTCCGTGCCATTCACTCTACCATCTGCCGTTGGAAGATTTGCATACGGAAAGAGACATGTTCCGATCTTCATCATTACACCATCCGCTTTAACACAACAGCTACTACTCTCGGTTTTAATAACCGGACTATTACTACCTATGCTTCTACCTCTACCTCGGTTTTGACCACCTCTACTTCTACCGAAATTCCATGGGTTGTTAAAACCTTGGTTCTGACTCCCTACATTGTTGTCCACTCTACTATTTTCACTAAAATTGTCTACGACAGCGGACACTTTCACCGCTTTCCTACACTCATGTGAAGCATGATTCCCATTACAGTGACGACAACGAATAAAAGGTCTACCTATGTTACCACTATTGCTACCTCCTCTAGCACCCATCGAACTACCTCCACCTCTATAGTTTCCACTCTGGCCTTTCTGTTTATGATCGTCCCCTTGCCTATCTCTAAAAGTTCTGTCTTTCGACACTACATTATGAGCTCCACCTCTAGCCTCGGCAAACTGATCTGCTTGAGTTGCCATTTCATCTACACTAGATAGTTTTCTTTCTTTAAGAAATAAGAACAGATCTCTACTACAAACATTGAATAGCTGGTCCCGCAACAAGAAATCTATGAGGCCCTGATAAGTCTGCGCTACCTTCCCTAACTCTAACCACCTATCTAAGTAATTTCTAGACCTACTAATAAACTGAATAAATGACTCGCCTTTCTCAGGCAGACAAGCTCTAAACCGCTTTCTAAAACCTTCTTCAGTTAACTCGAATCTCTTTAAAAGAGCATCCTTTAACTTGTCATAGTCAAGAGCATCTACACTAGGTAATCTAGAAAATACATCTAAGGCCTTGCCTCTCAATAACGCACTTAAATGAACTGCCCCCTTATCTTTGGTCCATTCCTGTAACTCAGCATAACGTTCGAACCGTAACAAATAACTGTCCATGTTATCTTTGTCAGCATCAAAGTATGGTAACTTCGAACCTTTTAACTTTCCAGAATAACTATCTTTCCCTTCAGTTTTACTGTCCTTACTATGTGTCTTAGCTGCTTCCAACTCTAAAGCTAACTTATGATCAAACTCTTTTTGCTCTCTTTCCATTATCATCTTAGCCTTAGCTAGTCTACCATCTGTTTCGAACCTCTCATGTTCTAACTCTTGCTTCTCCCTTACTATTCTACTTTCTAATTCTACCTTCTCTTTATCATCATCTCGCTTCTCTTTAGCTAATCTACCTTCTAATTCTACTTCTCTTTATCAGCATCTAGCTTCTCTTTAGCTAATCTACTTTCGAATTCTACTTTCTCTGTGGCTAGTCTACTTTCTAATTCTAGCTTCTCTTTAGCTATTCTACTTTCGACTTCTAGCTTATCTTTAACTAGTCTACTTTCTTCATCTCTTTACTGCTTTGCTAATTCTCTTTCCTTAAGTCTAAATTCCCTTTCCCTAGCCTGTTCGTCTTTAACAAAGGTTCTAAGCTCCTCTCCAGCATAACCTAACTCCTTACCCATTTCCGTAAGATCCTTTATGGACGTCATGTCTATGGACATTGTGGACTACTAACTACAATAATTACAATACACACGTCACTAATAATTCTAATCACCTAACTACTAATGGTAAGTCACTGTGTCCTCAGTAAATACCTGGGCATCATCATAGGACAAGTTACATACACATTTGTACTAGCTCTAACTACTAACGGTTATGTATAGATAGTATCTAGCTTCCACAAAACATATACACTACATAAAATATCTTAATTTGATATTGGACATAAACCTTAAACAATCATCGAAATGTGTATAACATGTACATGTATATTTACTTCTCCCATCAATATAAGTATACTCGAGTGTCACAACATGAGTAGAACGTCTTGTTCGCCAACCTAATAGGATACTATGTGTATATCAAGGGAGGTAAAAACCAACACCCAAATTATTGAGCAAAAGTGCCTCAGACCCACTCGTGTAGTCCACTGCGACCTCGCGCCAAGGAAAGAACGGACAAAACAACAGTTTGGACTCACCCTACCCTTGTCGTGTCTTGACTTGTCTTCCAAGCTGTGGCCGTGATCGTCGACAGTCGCCTTGATGGATCAGAGGGTGGTACACAATTCTAAAATAATAAGTAGAGATTTAGTATATCATAATAAAGATCACTTATTGATTCTTTCCCTCCGTAGTCGCCCAAAATCCCACTACTCTGAAAACCAGTTGTCACAGGATGACCTTAGTGGTTGGGCTAACTCAGGAAAGAATCAATGACGGTGAATGCATTTACATAAGTTTAATGCAACTTTTAAAATATGTTTAATATATATACAATTATCTAAAAAAACAAGCGAATACACAAATGAACTATGAAAAGAATGTTCTCCTGAACGTTTAAGACGTTCTTAGTATTGTTATAAATACTGAATGTCTAAGACACTAAAGTGTTGTTAAATCTATAACAATGTTGATCTAGCGCGATAACTGTGATGCGCGAGAGCTCATGAAGATGATGATGCGCGAATTCAATGGATGATTGTCATCAAATGCCTTCTGTAAGGGTTGATGACGCGATGCAATGATAGTTAATCTCCACTGAGATTGTGAATGATATTCCTCCAGTGAGGACTGGTAACGGGCCCACCTTGTGTCCCGGGGGTTGTCGTTAGTAAAACCTGGCCATGCTGACGCAGGTACGGGGACCGTCTCTTCCCCGCTCGTAAACGTTAATCGTGGAAGTTAGATCCACTCCTGGATATCCAAACCTAGATGGCTTACTCCAACCCTGGATGGCTTATATCCTGGATGGCTTATTTCCAACCCTGGATGGCTTATATCCTGGATGGCTTATTCCAACCCTGGATGGCTTAGGCACATGTTGCCTATGAATTTTGCCGTCCAATCTCTGTTCCAACAAAGTACTATCGATGATCCCCGCGAGAGCTAGAAGACAATGGGTTTTATAGCAAACATAACGCCCTAATCATTATTTCCCCCGTTCAGTCCGTGACAAACGTGGCTAAATCTACAGTATTGAATCTACACGAGAGGCCCCTTATACAATTTTGCCGTTTAAGGAAAATATACCTATACGTTTACATGCATTACCACAAAACTAAACTTATGACACGGCCTCTCTGGTGGCCACTTAAAATGTGCACGCTTTTACGTGTTACATGAATATATCATGAATATTGTGAAATTGTTTCAACTCGAACAATAGATTTTGGGTGTAACCGATAACTTACAAGAGATATGTACGACCAGTACGCTCTACCCGTGACATTTTGTGACATTTATAGTATGTCTTACTTTTTTAAATGTCGATCACCAAATGAATGGTAATCCATTTATACACTACGTAATAGGTTTGTGAGGGTCGGGGTGGCCACCCCTCAACACACCGTACAGATATGTATGCAATATGCATCATATTTATATATAAACAGTTTTCAAAATATTAAAAAAATATATATACATTAACACGTTCTCATTTGGTTTGACCCTTTTCTGATTGGGCCAAAATTTCGAGAATTTACTGCAATAGTTGGAAAACTAGCAATTTAGTTCACTAAAACTTAAGTTTTGTCTCAGTTTAACTCTGGATATAAGCAAACAGTGTCTACTATACAGACATGATAGTAAACATAGTGTTGTCTTTTTTTTTCTTCAGTACCTTTATTTTGCTAAACGTGCAAATAGAAATCATCATATTATTTTTTAGAATATATTCATTTTAAATATGTTTTATATATACATCTGATAAAAGTGGTTTAAACAGTTTTGGAATATTAAATCTTTTGTTTTGTTTTCTCTTTAAATAAAAAAAATGTACTAACATGTTTAAGATAAAAAATGGTAATACACGGTCAAACTTTGTTCTTAAATTCATCATCAACACGTTATCCAATAACGTATAAGATATAAAATTAAACCTGTATCCTGTACTAATAAAGTTAATTTATTAAACTTTTGTCAAATAAAGGTTAGTACTAAGTCTTTTAAAGCCTTGTTCTCTAAATGGACCTCATGTTCACTGTGGCATATCTGTCTAATATTCTATAAATTGTGGATAACTGCTGATTTTATTGTTTTTCCTAATTAGTTTTTTGCATCACAATCAGGGATGACTAGGCATTTAAGGCACATTTGTTACGACCCACAATGCAATAACATACCTAAAATGTAACATCAACCGATATTGTAATTAAAAAAAAGATAATCTAACAACGACCGATATTGTAATAAAATTCACCGATAATGTAATAAAATTCCTGACATATATTGTAAAAAAAATCACCTTAATGTAATAAAAAAATAAACATATTATATATATATACGATATTGTAACACTTTTTGTCCGATAATGTAATAATACTTTTTCGACAGATGAAGTAAAATCTTTCGGCTGATAATGTAATACCAACAGCTCCTCTCGTAATACCAAACAACTGACATGGTAACATAAGTTAGTTTGGTATCATACTCTTTTGTATAGCACAGTGGCGTTGCTTGTGCAGTGTGGCGCCAGTAAAACGTCACCCCGCGCTTGCAATCAGTACTGTTATTCATTCGATCTTTGGAGATCGCTGAGCCCGATACTTATATTTAGTTATCGGTGGTACATTTTCAATTTCTTTTGTTTTCTTACTTAATTTTTGATTCGGTGGTTCCACTACTCCGGCCGATAAAAGGCTCTGTGTATTGTTTAACCACTCATAGGATATGTTGTCTGCTTTTTAATTTAGTCTTTTGGCTGTTACTTGTGATACGCAGGCTTCATAGCCGCTGCTCCCAACTAAATTCCATTATGTTTATTTCGCTCTTCGGGGCATTTAATTTTATTAGATACTGGGACCATACGCCGTACGACATGGGGAAGTAGTATACTCCATGTCCACCGCCATATGCATGCCATCTTCGGGATGGTTAAAATTTTGTACTATTGATTTAATGAATATTGAGTTCTGCTCAACCCGGGGCTAGAGGGCGTGAGCGGTAGCTAGCATATTTCACTACCGCTCATGAACAGTCCTAATTAAACCGAGACTGCAGTATTTCGTATGTGTCGTGCTCGGCCGTTTTCAAAGGTCCATTATCATACTCTTTGGTATTGCAGCTATTGACTTCAACTGGCCTGGAAATTAGCGATGGTTGCAAAATATGAACCGTGGATCCTAGCTACTACAAAAACTGCGATATTTACTATCCTCGACAGCTCAGAGCACTTCCGGAACCGCATTAATGATTAGGCTTTGCGCATTCGGCGCCCAGACAACTCACAAAATTTTTGCTAAAGGCTTTGGACAAATTGCGATAGTGAATAAAATCTTCCTGTAGGAAATTCGCTAAAATTGCGATAGGTGCAGAATTATTGTGCCTGTAAGTTTCACGTGAAGGCGACAACAGAATCAAAGACGACGATTTTTGAATGAAAACACCAACACATTTAGAGAGGAAAAGAATTCAGGGAATTGTTTGGAATAGTTCGATGAGTAATTCTTGATCAGTAGTTTGTAGAGAAAGAACTTACGGCAATAAACCTCTTGTCCGTTCGATATGAGGTTCGAAGGAAATAAACGCGATTTCAGTGTGTGGATGGATGGATGGATGAATGGACAGACAGACAGACGGACGGACGGATTTTAAGTTTTTCGAATTTAAACATTGCCCGCTCAACTCTTCCTACGTTTTTCATCAGATTTTTACGAAACGTCATAGGTTACAGAGGTTACAGGATTTTGAAGGTTTTAGAATCTAAATCTTGTCCCACCAACTCCTCCTATGTTTTTCATCCGATTTTCACGAAACATGATAGAAAGTATCAGAATGATGTCTAGTAACGCATATTGTCAGGACGTTTCAGTTGAATAATTTGTGCGGAGTTGGACTGTGTTGATTTGTAATCAAAAGTTTGTCCTCTCTACTCCTACATCTTTTGTCTTATTTTCATGATACTTTAGAGGAACGTTTCTTGATCAAATACAAAACTGCCTGATTTTGTTTTCATAAGATATTCCGGACTTGTCATTGGCGCATGAATACTCTGAAAGTTAAAACAAAACGACGAATGCAATCGGGTTAACGTTTCAAAACGTTACCTTTCAACGGACCAGACACAGTGATATAACCCAGTAAGATCAGAAAGCAGTTGTATTGCATTCATGAACAAAAACAAATACGTGTAAAAACAAATTATAAAAAGTAAAAACAAAAACAATCGCAATTGGTTTAAAGGAAGTACAATAGACTTTTGGTCTCAGCTATGAAAGTCATTGAAATTACTCTTTTTAAAAGAGGAACAGTTCAACGATAGAATCCAATAACAGTTTTGCTTTACGCCTCAAGCTTGTCTAAGATTTATTTAAATACTAGTTTCGCTCTGTGCATCAGTTTATATTTGAAAACAAGAAGCACAAGAGAGCTTTATCGCTACACTGCTTTAAGGCTGTATGGTGTTTATCATATAACATGTTTTTAGGAGTGTAATAAATATAGATATAAAAACCGAACAGGAAAAGCAGCATTCAATGACGACAGTCAACCACAAACACACACAGAAACAAAGAATAAATTTAAAAATGAATAAAAGGCCAAATAAGACATCACAAACACAGAAGGGTTGACAATAGGGCTACCGCCTTGGAACGGTCAGTGGCAAAAGAGGCCGCTGAGGGTTTAAATAAGGTTCTAGGGTGCACTAACCTCACACTGACCCTACTGTCAACCCAATAAAACGGGACAGTGTAAATAAAGAAATCCCCCGCCATGAACTATTCTCTAACCAACAAGGCAGCATTAATAGGCAATATAATTAAAACACAAAAATGCTCGTGTATATATAAATACACAAAACAATAAAATTGCCTAGAAAGCCACAAAGAAGGCAACAAGAGAATAAACCATTGAGGGCACGACAAGACAAGACGGCAGACAAACATCAAACGTCACCGTCCATTTGGGCTTTATGTAGACGTCATCATAGGGTCCACAGCCTGTCCGGTCATCACACAATCAAAGAGGAAAGCATAGTGGCGAACTGTAAATGGGTCCACCACCAAGCGTGCAGTGCGTTGCAAAATGTTAGGGTCATAACCTCTTTTGATAAACCTTTTAACAAGTTTAACAAATATAGTAGGAAAGTGATCATGACCAAGGATCTTACGAAGTTTGTAAATCAAGTCATGAAAACATTTAATCCCAATTGTTTGCATGATATATCATACGATACGTTCAGACACCTTAACTATTTATCATTGTAGCATGGTCGGTGAAATTTCCTTTGAGGAATGCAAAGCATTAAAGCGTTTAGTTTATGGTAACTAAATGGGCGTGGCTATACCGTACTACAACTACCAGATACAGAAATTTAGAGTACGGACGTCACTCTGATGTCGTACTAAGAGTACCATGCTACAACAACGACATAGTCTCCTCGATGGGCATATGGTTATTTAAACACATCGATGGGCTATGCCCATCTCTATGTGTAATAAGCCAACACGCTGAGACCAGACCATAACTATTACTTATTTGAAATCTCGCATCATAAAATGCATGTTTAATAACGTTACATTTGTATGGCGAACGCACGTAGCGACGTCATGCTATGTAAACAACAAAACGACCGTCATGATTTCTCGTATATAAAGTTAATGTCACGGTTATCTTATAAAGAAAATCGTAGCTACTATTAGGTTTGAGAGTGTGATGGAGGTTTCTTTTGAGGAAGGACCTTCCATATCCATAAAGGAGGTAGATGTTAGTACATCTATGGAAGATGAAAATTATGAGTCCAGCCCACCATAAAGGGACACACGGCAATCGAGATCAGTCAAACTCATGGCGTAGCGTTAGTTTTTCTACATAATAATTGCATTAGTTTAATCATTAAAATAAATATTAATTATAAGAATAGTATAAGGCAATTCTTTTTTGCATTTTACTTACTGATTATATTTCATCAGTAATATATTCCAACATATGATAAAATAACGAAGAAAGGTTGACAATCAGCATTGTACTTAAATATATGCAAGTAGTTTTAAAGTAAAAACAATAGGCCCAAGTGGGCCTGTAGACGTTCTACTGGTATGATGTGATTCAAAAACATAAACATGACAGAGGCCAACCCAAGAAACATGTTTCCTATATATAACTGTATGTAAACTTTGGGTTATCGTGGCGGCCAATCTGAATATTTGACGACAAAGAAAAACACAAACTTGACAGAGGCCAACAACAGGAACATGTATATGATATATAACTAGAATGCAATAAGTGTCAATATGCAGTTTGATAAATGTCCTTAAATTTGACCTAAGTTTAGCCATGGCCGCCATCTTGGATGACTGGCAGCCACGAAAAATACAATTCGGAGGGGGACTATCCTAAAGATCATTGTAATGTAGTTTCATCAAAATCCTTCAAGCGGTTTCAGAGAAGATGTTATTTGTAGCCTTTTCCTATATAACTCTATGTAAACTTTGAATCGGCGTGAATATTTTGATTAATCGACGACAACGAAAAACACATACTTGATAGAGGCTAACCCAAGGAACATGTTTATGATATTTCACAAGAAGGGAATGAGTGGTTTCGGAGGAGATGTTGTTCAAAATTTCCTTAAATTTGATCTTATGTTAGACATGCCGACCATCTTGGATGACTGGCGGCCGCGAAAAACACAAATCTGAGAGGGACTATCCTAAATATCATGGTGATTAAGTTTCATCAAAATCCTTCAAGAGGTTTCAGAGAAGATGACATTTTGAACATGACATGGTAGTAGGGCTATCCCGTGTGTCCCTTTATGGTACCCCACCACCTTTTCCTATATAACTCTATGTAAACTTTGGGTCGCCGTGGTGGCCATTTTGATTATTCGACGATAACGAAAAACACAAACTTGATAGAGGCCAACCCAAGGAACATGTACATGATATTTCACAAGAATGGAATAATTGGTTTTGGAGGAGATGTCGTTTGAAATTTCCTTAATTTTTACCTAGTTTTAGCCATGGCGGCCATCTTGGATGACTGGCAGCGGCAAAAAACACAAATCTGGGAGGGACTATCCTAAAGATCATTGCGATTTAAGTTTTATCAAAATCCTTCAAGCAGTTTCAGAGAAGATGCCATTTTTTAATGTTTCCTATATAACTTTATGTAAATTTTTGGTCGCTGTAGCGGCCATTTTGATTATTCGACGATAACGAAAAACATAAACTTGATAGAGGTCAACCCAAGGAACATGTTTATGATATTTAACAAGAATGGAATAAGACGTAGCTGGAAGCTGGAAGCGGCAGCAGCACCAGGAGATGGATGCCCGTCTTGTGCGGACAAATCTCCTAGTCGAAAGGCTTAGTCTCAATAGATCGCAGTGTGGTGGTGGTTTCGGAGGAGGTTTCGTTTGAAATTTCCTTAAATTTTACCTAATTTTAGCCATGGTGCCCATCTTGGATGACTGGCGGCCGCGAAAAACACAAATCTCAGGGGGACTATCCTAAAGATCATTGTAATGAAGTTTCATCAAAATCTTTCCAGCGGTTTCAAAGAAGATGTCCTTTTTAGCCTTTTCCTATATAACTCTATGTAAACTTTGAGTCGCCGTGACGGCCATTTTGATTATTCGACGATAACGAAAAACACAAACTTGATAGAGGCCAACCCAAAGAACATGTTTATGGTATTTCACAATAATGGAATAAGTGGTTTCGGAGATGTCGTTTGCAAATTCCTTAAATTTGACCTAGTTTTAGCCATGGCAGTCATTTTGGATGACTGGCACCCATGAAAAACACAAATCTGAGAGGGGGCCTCCTAAGTAACATTGTGATGAAGTTTCATCAAAATCCTTCAAGCGGTTTCAGAGGAGATGTCGATTTTATAAAATTGCTAACAGACAGACAGACAGACGAACGAAAATTGATCCAATAAGCTCGCCTGGCCTTTGGCCAGTAGAGCTAATGATACTGGATTAATTAATCCAAAGCCTTTTTTAGTGCTCAACCCGGGGCTAGAGGGCATGGAAGGTAGCAAGCTTTTTTCACTGCCGTTCATAAACAGTCTCAAAACGAAAATGCAATATGTGTTGTATTTAACGTGTTCGGCGATTTCCAAATTTTCCATTTCATGCTTTTTGTCCCTTTAACGAGTACAAAGGTGAATACAAACTTGTAGTATGTTGGTAGTGATGTAGCACGCCAATTACGAATACTCGATAATTCCGAATTATCGACACGCCATTTGCGAATTCGTAAATGGCCCCTCCAATTACGAATAATTTTCAAATAACGTCTTTCTCGGGTTGTAAGTGTTAAATTTATAAAAAAATAACGGTATTCAAACTAAGTACCATGACTATTTATATATTAGACAGGAAAAACACAACAAAACGGGAGAAATGTGCCAGTTTAGTATCCTGCGGTTTTTGCATAATTTCTTTGTTTTGTTTTTTCCTCGTGGTTATATTATGTCATAATGATCGATATACTATGATTATTTAAACTCTTTATTTACCATATCATTTGTTTAAATAAAAAAAGTAATATATGTAGTCTTATGTGTTTGCATTACATGCTGTTTATAAGCCGATTAAAATATCAACAGGGAAATCTCAAATTTACGTTCTCCGTGATATTTTCTAAACAGGGACAAGATGTCGCATCAAGTTCGTCAACCTCATAAACAGAATAAATAAGTACCTAATGTTATGAAAAAGAATGAATGGATTATGTTTGTTCAAATCTTAATCAGAGAAGTAATACCACACACCGTATCTAAAAGTCAAATTGATATCAAATTGCACTTATTCCACATCACCGTCACCGGAGGCCAGAACTTATCATGGCCAACCAGTGATCGTAGGAACACCCTAGACAGCAATATACTATGTAACTATAATATAGTTTTAACCTTTTAACTTGTAAATACTCAAGACTACTGTGTTTGTCTGGGCATGAACAGATATATTATGTTAAGTTGAAACCAACCTATGCTTTTGCTCGAAAACATAGTATAAATGTCATAAATATAAGTTAGTTGATCATTATCCTAGTTTCTCGAAGGTTATGTTCGATAACTATTTTCGCTTGGTTTATCGAAACTTATAAAAACTATACTTTCGCTTGAAAACCTAGGTTACCCGTCTCTATAATTTCCACGTAATTCCGAATTAAGTCTGCGGAATAAATTCAGAATTCCAATCTTTGGAGTAATGGACAGAAGTTTTACTAGAAAATAAGTCGGACTTCGAAAATAAATAATAAAGAATTTCCACGAATAAATTCATTTTTGACTTTCCGATAAAGTCTTCGGCTTTCCGATATCTTTGGACAAAATAGTCCAAAAATGTGTTTCTTCGGAAAATATTTGGACATCGGCAATAGTTCGGCTAAAACTCAGACAAAAGCATTTTCTCTGGAAAACATTTGGACGTCTGGTATTTCCTTTGGAAAATATTCGGACATCGGCATTTCCTTCTGGAAACATTCGGACATCGGTATTGTTTTTTGAAAATATTTGGACATCAGCATTTTTCCGTAACTTGAATATTGCAATTCTGTTGCGGAAATTATTCCAATTGATGCTAGATTTCCAGAATAATTTGAAATTTCAGATAATCTGATTTTCTTCGGTAAAAAGTTCGCTTTCAAATTTATGCAGAAGAATTATCTGATTAATAGAAAATAGAAAAGCAAATATGCAGCCTTTTCTGCTAAATAATACAACGGGACACGAAATTACGGGACGCGACATAAATTAGTGGAGTGTAACCTTATAAGGTATTAAAATTCATAGTGTGTAACTTTATGAAGTGTTCATTGTATGTTCAAATCATAAAAAATATGAACAAATAATTAAAAAACTTAGTAAATCGTGTGTAAAAATTAGTGGAGTGTAATCGTATGAAGTTCGTATAATTAGTGGAATGTAACCTTATGTGGTTCTCATAATGTATTTTCACAAAATACCAAAAAGGAAAAGCAATATGCAACCATGCAACCATTATTTTATTAAATAATGCAATGGGAAGCAATGCGACACAACGTAAATTCGTGGAGTGTAACCTTATGAGGTCTTAAAATTTGTAGTGTATAACTTTATCAGGTTATTATTACGTATTTTCACATCATAAAAAAAGAAAAAGAACATATGCAACCATTATCTGTTAAATAACAGGACAAATAATTAAAAACTAAGTGCAATCTTATGTAAAAAAATAGTGGTGTGTAACCTTATGAAGTCTTGTAATTAGTGGAATGTCACCGTATGTGGTTTTCAAAATGTTTTTTCACATCATACATGTAACAAAAATGAAAAGCAAATATGCAACCATGAAACTATTATGTGTTAAATAATAAAAGGTGGTGCGATGCGCCATAAATTAGTGGAATGTAACCTTATGAGGTCTTAAAATTAGTAGTGTGTGACTTTATGAAGATTTCATTATGTATTTCAAATCATAAAAAAAGAAAAAGAAAATATGAAACCATTATCTGTTAAATAACAGGAGAAATAATTAACAGTGGAATCATATGTAAAAATTAGTGGAGTGTTACCTTATGAAATCTGTATAATTAGTAGAATGTAACCTTATGTGGTTCTCATAATGTATTTTCACAAAATACCAAAAAGGAAAAGCAAATATGCAACCATGCAACCACTATTTGTTAAATAATGCAACGGGAAGCGACGTGACACAACGTAAATTAGTGGAGTGTAACCTTATGAGGTCTTACAATTAGTAGTGCATAATTTTATGAGGTTATTATTACATATTTTTCGCATCATAAAAGATGAAAAAGAAGATATGCAACCACTATCTGTTAAATAACAGGACAAATAATTAAAAACTTTGCGAAATCTTGTGTAAAAGTTAGTGGAGTGTAACCTTATGAAGACTGTATAATTAGTGGAATGTAACCTTATGTGGGTTTCATAACGTATTTTTAGATCATACCAAAAATTAGAAGCAAATATGCAACCATGTCACTATTATCTGTTAAATAATAAAACGCGACGCGACAAAGTGATTCCTATATAGTCCCTGCTTCGACCCACTTCTTCGAAGCGGAGGTATAATAATACTTACTTTAATGGTATCCTCCATGAATAACGTACATTTATATCCTTGTTTTATAAGTTAATGTATCACTCCCAAATAAATACGACAGAACTTTTTGTATAAACACACTGCGTTTGTGTTTGAATATAGAAGCACCAGTTTCATTGGCTAATGTAACACAGCCAGCCTATAAAGTCTTAATTTGTGATCAGAATAAGATATTAGCATATGGATATCATAAATTCATTAGTATGAGTGTTGGATGTCTGTATTAATTAGCTAATCTCAAGTATTCATGATCAATGGGTTAAAAGTGTAAAAAGTGGAGCGCTGTGGTCTAATGGTATACAGTTGGACCCATGATCGCGAAGTCATGGGTTCGATCCCCACCATTGCGTCATATGCGTTGTTTCTCTGAGCAAGACACTTAAACTGCAATTGCTTAGTACTGGTTCTACCCAGGAAGACAGTGATTCAAATAAGGTTCATAGAGCTTCCGTTAAATCCATGTAAAATAAATAAGTTTAAACTAAAAATGAATCATGAATATAATTTAGTACTATCTGGGAGTAAGATTTTTTTAAATGCTTACTGCAAATAAGCACTTACAATATATTCAATTTTTTTAGACGGACATGAACTAATTAAAAACAATTGTAGTGCTTATTTGCATATAGCATAGTCAGGGTTTTTATATTATAGTACATTATAGTATTAAAAACCGTTATAGTGTAGAATTTCTGTGTATTAAAAAGAAAATATTCAACTATCACAAAAAAAATTGACCGTCATATATGGCCTAAAATGTGCTACAAATTACGTAAAACAATTTATTTTGTGCTTAACAGTGAAATAGTGGGGGGGTTTTATCAATCATTGTCAAAAACAATTTTTTTTAATTTGTCTAGAAAATAAGTTTAATATTTATCATTTGACTGTACCTAGTCTAACTAAGAAAATGAGCTATAGATTTTAAAACTCAGGTCAAGTATTTCAGAATTGTTGTCATTTAGTGAAAAATGTCAGATGGTCATTTTTTGCAAAACTACCAGTTGCTATAAAAGTTATATCATTGGACTGGAAATAACTTAACTAAAAAAATGAGTCGTAGATTCGCATTCGAGAAAATATATAGTTTTCTCACTTCTCGATGAAATAAAATCTATTTTGTTAGAGTAGAGCACACATTGCATAACAATTTCTAAGTTAAAATTACCTAGAGCACACATTGCATAACAATTTCTAAGTTAAAATTACCTGTCACGAATCAGAGTCAATTTCATATTAAATAAAATGTTAAAATTCATATTGATGTCACTGCAAATGTTTCATTCAAAAAAAATAATTGTGCTAAAAAATTACGTGCTAAAAAATTAAAAGTTCTTCATGTTCTTTTCAGAATCAAAAAATGACTATGTCACATTGAAACACATTCCGAATGAAAATTATTGTAATGTCCGCTGAAAATATTGCGAAGTCCTACAGATATTGCGAAAAAATATGTGTATTTCCAAATTCGGATTTTTTTTCCGAACATTTCATGCGGTTTTCGATATATTTCCACAGATATCTTCGAAATTCCAATTCTGACATCGGAAATTCTACAGACGGGTAATAGCCATAAACATAGGTTAATTGATTGATTATCCTAGTTTTCCACCATTACGTTTGATAACTAGCTAAACTAACCTATGCTTTCACTCGGTTTATCGAAACTAATCTACATTTTTGCTCGAAAACATAGTAATGGCCATAAACATAGGTAAATTGATCGCTTATCCTGTTTTTTTACCATTTAACTTAGATAACTGGGTTTATCAAAACTAACGTATACTTTTGCTCAAAAACAGAATACAACCACAAACATTGCTCAGGATGTTTTTGTATCTATAATTACCACATTCAAAAAGGGACAGAGGACAATTTTTGAAGTTTTTATTAAGAATTAATAACGCACCTCAGTTTAGTAATCCAGTATTATTTTGAGTTTAAACCTGCTTGCATATATCTAAATCTAGGTAAGAACACTTGGGATTTGTAAATTTTTTCTTTGTTATTTTACCATAGCTAGGTCTAAATATATTATTGGTTCAATATGATCAACATCTATTAAAATGCCGAAACAATTTGCTTTGAACTATTGAAATATTGATAATGATTTGCAAATATGCAAGTCAAGTTGAAAAACTAAAGGGATGCCGTAATTTAAACAAAATAAAGATTCATTAACATTCAAACACTGTAACACAAAATGCAATCATGTGTGCCTAGCCTTTGAACTTGCCAAGATATTAACTGCTGGGGATTAACAAACAAGACAATTTATAATATAAATTGACAGGGTTATTTATTTTATCTATAAAATTGTAATTTGCATTGCAATATGGATATGATATTACAGATGTGTATCTCAACTTGATAACTACTGCTGTGCACAGAGTCGAAGCAAGATACAAGTTAAATGAATTGAATTGGGGTTTTAAGGCACACCAACATATGAAAAGGTTATATGGTGCCTAACAGGCATGAACATGCCAGGCTCATCTTCCATGTACATCGAGATAAAATATGGAAAATGGGCCTAGAACCTTCTCACCCTGAACTGCATAGTTGCTACAAATTCTATCGTAGAAACTCCATTTATGCTGGAGCCATGTTTATTGTTTTTCTGTCACTGCTCTTTTGATGCGAGTAAGATAGCACTTGAAACAATGCAGGGATCATGATGAAGACCTTTAATGAACATGAACAAAAAATGATAAAATGAACATGAATTTGGGGGGATTCTACCCCTCTGCCTACCCCTCCAAAGGGATCTGCAGTGGCCCTCTTCTTTGCCCCGTGACCAAACGGGGGCCCCCGGGAACCACACGGGGCCCAAGTTAAATGAGCTAGTCAAAATAAATACCTGTATATATATATATATATATATAACAAGATAACATCTATTGAACATATAATTAAAATCTATTAAATATACATAAATATAAAACAGATACTTCTTAACAATTTTATGTATTTGCTTTTTATGGGGTTGGTTGAGATAAAATTAATGTTACATGTACATGATGTAATTCATAAATTATATGCAATAGAGAGGGGAGTGAGGACAGAGTATGTTCTGGCTCCCAAAGTGTCCATCCGGAAATTTTATAGTCATGAAATAGCAATTGACATAGAAAAGTAGCCTTTATTGTTTATTAAAGAGGGACAACTGCCAATCTTGAACATTTATTAGCATTAGCACCTTGTTTTTTATGCAGTATCACATGCTTGCATATAATTAAAAAGACATACAGCAATTTTGAAATTTTTATCAAGCATTAAAATTTGCATCTTGCTTTATTAATCCAGTAATATTTTAACTTTACACCTGCTTGCATATAATTAAATGAAATTTTCAACTTTCTCTTCTTATTCTACAATAGGTTTAAATATAATATTGGAATGACGCTAGTTTTTAACAAGAGGTCAATGACCTTGAAGCTCTACTGATTGATTTTGATTTCAGGAAGTAGTCGCTACAGACTTGTTTTTCGAAAAAATATTTTTAGCCGTGGCGGCCATCTTGAATTTCCGGCCGACCTGAAATTTTGCTAAGATCAATTAGACATCAAGAGCAACATTCCTGTGAAGTTTCATAAAAATCCATCAAGTAGTTTCAGAGAAGTAGTCGCTACAAGTTGAAGTTTTTACTATATAACTCTAGGTAAACAAAGATGGCCACTGGCAGCCATGTTTAATGTCGAATCAAAATAATTTTAGACAAGGATCAACATCTTGTCATGCTGATCATTTCAGAAAAAGTCCCATATCAATATCACTTACAGTTTTCAAGAAGTATTCGCTACAAACTTTTTTTTAAAAAATCTGTTTTAAGCCATGGCGGCCATCTTGAATTTCCGGCCGACCTAAAACAATTCTGGGATCAATAAGACATCAAGAGCAACATTCCTGTGAAGTTTCATAAAAATGTGTCAAGTAGTTTCAGAGGAGTAGTCGCTACAAGTTTTTACTATATAACTCTATGTAAACAAAGATGGCCGCTAGCGGCCATGTTTAAAGTTGCATCGAAATAAATTTCGACAAGGATCAACATCATGTCATGCTGATCATTTTAGAAAATGTTCCATATCAATACCACTTACAGTTTTCAAGAAGTAGTCGCTACAAATTTATTTATTTTAAATCTATTTTTAGCCGTGGTGGCCATTTTGAATTTCCGGCCAGCCTGAAATTTTGCTAGGATCAACCAGACATCAAGAGCAACATTCCTGTGAAGTTTCATGAACATACGTCAAGTAGTTTCAAAGGAGTAGTCGCTACAAGTTTTTACTATATAACTCTATGTAAACAAAGATGGCCACTGGCAGCCATGTTTAACGTCAAATCCTAATAATGTTCGACAAGGATCAACATCATGTCATGCTGATCATTTTAGAAAAACTCCCATATCAATATCACTTCTAATTTTCAAGAAGTAGTCGCTACAAACTTATTTTTTAAAAATCTATTTTTAGCTGTGGCGGCCATCTTGAATTTCTGGCCGATCTGAAATTTTGCTAGGATCAATTACACATCAAGAGCAATATTCCTGTAAAGTTTCATGAAAATCCGCCCAGTAGTTTCAGAGGAGTAGTCGCTACAAGTTTTTACTATATAACTCTATGTAAACAAAGATGGCCGCTGGCAGCCATGTTTAACGTCGAATCAAAATGATTTTTGACAACGACCAACACCATGTCATGCTGATCATTTTAGAAAAAGTCCCATATCAATATCACTTATAGTTTTCAAGAAGTAGTCGCTACAAACTTGTATTTTAAAAATCTATTTTTAGCTTTGGTGGCCATCTTGGATTTCACATCAACATGAATTTTTGCTAGGATCAACTAGACTTCATGGACAACATTTCTGTAAAGTTTCATGAATATCCATCCAGTAGTTTCAGAGGAGTAGTCGCTACAAATAAAAGTTAACGGACAGACGGACGGACAGACGGACAGACAGACGGACGGACGACGGACGCCGCACCACGGCATAAGCTCTGCTGATCTCTGATCAGTAGAGCTAAAAATTCAAGACTGCCTGGTGTCCCTTTAAATACAATTTTGAGTTTTTCTTTTATATTTGTTTTCTACCAGAGGTAATAAATAAATTAAAAACAGTGGAATCATATGTAAAAATTAAATAAATTATAAGTGCAATAACAAGCAGATCTAATGCTTTGAAAGTTATTAGCCACAATTACAATCATTGGTAAATTATAAGTTGAGTTCCAGGTTACATTTTTTTTCAAAGGGAAATAATTCAAACAGTATAATTCAGGGAGTTATGGTCCTTTATAAGATGTGTTTTTTTTGGATCATGCTGAAGGATGTTTTTCATTGTTGTAGACCTTATACCTTGCAAAAAATTAACAGACATTCAGACGAACGAACAGACCGACAAACGGTAAATGTCACAACATAATACGTTCCTACGGGAGTATAGCAATTAGTTACATGCGAACTCGATTTGCTTCGAGCTTTTTAAATAAATATTAACATTGATATCCAATATGGAAGTTATGAAAAAATAATGACACTATAAGTTTTTAAAAAATCCAAGATTTTAAAAATATGTGTGGCAAGTAAAACAAATTATATGAAAAAAGTTTATCAAAAATGGAAAATATTCAGTTGACCCTGAACCCCGAACATATGAACATTCTGATGCTACTGCAAATAAAAAGGACTTGAATGTGTCCTAAATATTACTAATGGTTACAAAAATCTCACTCAAATACTTCTTTGATGATAGTAAGCATGATAAATAGTTAACAAACACCCAAACAATTCAAATATCGGCAATATAACTATTGAAATTTTGCTTGTAGAGTTTGTAAAAATACGTTTCCTTAAGCAGGATTTTTTATAAACCAAGGCCCACAGAATTGCCTTTTAATGTTTTATGTTTGTTTTTATAAAAATAATTCAATTATATTTTTTACTCTGCTAAAATATTTGTATGTAAATTAATTGAAAAAAGTGTAGATTGTTGTTCTCAAATTATTTACCATCCCAGGAACATACTGATGGCATAACAGTTATCAAGTCATAACCTGAAACAGTATGAATTAATATAATTCAACTTCAAATACAATTACAATAAAGTCAATAGCTTCAAAAATGTCATTTGTTTGAACTTGAATTTGCAAAGAAAGACAAATACTATACATATGCAGAAAAGAAAAGCTGTGTTGTTCTGCCTCTGCCCAAATTAATTTAGAAACATTATCTTCATATTAAACAAATAAGTAACTTAAACTATGACCAAAATCAGCAATTTGTTTTGTTCATATACAATATAAAACTAGAACCATTATTATTTGTTGTACTATAAGCCTGTGCTTGTATTGTCAATTAAATAGTATATATATGATGATGTTCCAGGTGTGCTACCTGACAGTGATATTTCGATACTGTCCAAAAATGACTACACTACACTTTTAAGTCCGGTTGGCATTTAGATTTAGTGTTTCATCCACATGGTGAATTCCGCTTGTACCCGAGATATGCCTTGCTGTATCATAGCAACCTCTACTGCCAGCTGCAAATAAGAAGAAGAAATTAGAATCACATCTACTATAAGAATTGCTATAAAAAATGGTTAGGGGCCTTTTTACATTATGCTAGATAGGTTCATCCATGACACTTACACTATAATTATAGATTGGTTCATCCACGACAGTTACACTATTTAACAAGACTGGTTCTAACATGTCAGTGACTATTCTACTGGACTGTTTCATCCATTTCTTAACATTATTTTACTAGACTGGTTTATACATGTCAGTGACTATTCTACTGGACTGGGGGCGTCCGTGGCCGAGTGGTTAACGTCTCTGACTGGAAATCACTTGCCCCTCACCGCTGTAGGTTCGATCCCTCAGGGGCCTAGGAATCTTTATGTGAGGAAGCTATCCAGCTGGCTTGCGGAACGTCGGTGGTTCTACCCAGGTGCCCGCCCGTGCACAAAAATTGGAGGGGCACCTGGGGTCTTCCTCCACCAATGGAAGCTGGAAAGTTGCCATATGACCTTAGCTGTTGGTGCGACTATAAAAATCCAATTCAATTCAATCTACTGGACTGGTTCATCCATGTCAGTGACTGTTCTACTAGACTGGTTTATACATGTCAGTGACTATTCTATTGGACTGGTTCATCCATGTCAGTAACATTATTCTACTAGACCGGTTTATACATGTCAGTAACTATTCTACTGGACTGGTTTATCAATGTCAGTGACTGTTCTACTAGACTGGTTTATACATGGCAGTGCTTATTCTACTGGACCGGTTCATACATGTCAGTGACTGTTCTACTAGACTGGTTTATACATGTCAGTAACTATTCTATTGGACCGGTTCATCCATGTCAGTAACATTATTCTACTAGACCGGTTTATACATGTCAGTGACTATTCTACTGGACTGGTTCATCCATGTCAGTGACTGTTCTACTAGACTGGTTCATCCATGTCAGTGACCGTTCTACTAGACTGGTTCTACTGGACAGTGACTATCTACTGGACTGGTTTATACATGTCAGTGATTATTTTACTGAACTGGTTCATCCATGTCAGTAACATTATTCTACTAGACTGGTTTATACCTGTCAGTGACTATTCTACTGGACTGGTTCATCCATGTCAGTTAAATTATTCTGCTGGGCTGGTTCATCCATGTCAGTTAATTTATTCTACTGGACTGGTTCATCCATGTCAGTGACTGTTCTACTAGACTGGTTTATAAATGTCAGTGACTATTTTATTATACTGGTTCATCAAACTATTTTACTAGAGTTGTTTATCATTGCCAAATACACCATTTCATTAGAATAGACCTTGATCAAAACACATAATCTATGGTGGTAGATTAAACCAAAATTAATCTAATAGAATACAGGCAGCAATGCATTTACACCACACAATTTTATCCCAACACTGGCAACCTATTTCTCAATAACCAGTGACTTAATACAAAAATGTTGCTTTTTAATCCTTTTTTTGTCCATTGTCTTTATTATCCATTCAATGGTTGAGTTATGGCTCAGACACAAAACCTGGATGTATGTACATATATGTAAGTACAGATGGGATGGACAAGCCTAATGCTATATATGTATGTCATCTCCTCTAACTTGTTTAAATGGTGCATAAAAAGTACTTAGAAAGCAATAACTTGAAAACAATAGTTGGTTTAACACAACCTCATAACTTGCAAATTGTTTGCCTATAAATAAGGCTGGGTCATAAAATGACAACCATATCATATCACCTTCAGTAAAATTTAAAAAAAAAAAAAAGAAGGCTGAGATTTTATACATATACTAACCTCAGGTTACAGCACTGAAAGTTGGTAAGACAGTCCTACCGGGCTTGGAATATTTTTTTCCACGAAGACCTTGAGAACATGAATCTGCAAATAAAAAAGATGGTTATTAAAAAAATATATTTATATATATAAAAAAAGTTTTATTGGACTGGCTACTATCAGGTGCCTAGTCACGAGCGCAAATCGATACTTACCTCCTTATATACTGGACATGCCTGGGCTCCCCCGGGCAGCCCATATTGATGCCGGGCTTAGTGCGGATGTCCGATCGACATATTCACTCTGATAGTAAGACCCCGCCCTCAGACCCTGGCTTCCAAGTAACTGGATTACAGGAGCACGCCATCAACTCCCAGCCAAATATATATATTTATTTTGTTTACTTAAGAAATAATAAATAGGTACCTGTGTTTTATCGGTGAATAAAATACAGTTAAGAGTTCGGATGCGTAGTAATTAAATAACGAGTGCGTTAGCACGAGTGACTTAATTACTCGCATCCGAATGACTAACTGTATTTTATTCACCGATAAAATACAGGTACGTATTTATTATTTCGATTCTAACACAACAATAACCCCATTGTTTACACTTTTATTGGGGTACTATAAATTATCTCGGAGGTCAAGGTAATCAGGCTGCTATGTTTACAGGCTGTTTCACTGGGCGCCCCCGTATGCACTCTTAGTCAAGTGACAAACAATTAAGTCATTACTTACGTCATATAGTTTGCGCTATATGACGTCAAACGTTCTCAGCTTGTTCAAGATGCTTAATAATGTTATATAATGTTATATGTACCGATGCATATGATGGGTTTATATCGGGGGTGTGCACGGTTTGGGAGCATGGCAAGTATTTTGTAAAATTTCATTAAAATTACTGTTGAGTTTGTCTTCGTGACATATATTTACCAAGTGGCGTCATGTAACGTGGCGCTTCCAACGGATGAAATATACGCAGGGAAATAATGGAAGAGCTGTATTTTATCATAGAATAATATGCAGCTGTCTCTCTTCTTTGTGTATATGAAAGACTGCGGAGGTAGTGTTAGAATTAATATTAATATACAGTTTGCTATTCAATAAATAATTAAATAATGTTTAGACAGCAACATTTGTTTTCTCTCCAGGCAGACCAGAATTATTACATGGCAAACTTTTAACCAATTAAGAACATTTCTAAATATCAACGTTTCAATGCCTTCATTCATTGAAATTCATCTACTTGTGATGTTGCAAACTTCATCATGCTCATAATGCGCACTGTCATCAGATATGCAAAGATGTCGACAGCTCCAGACAAAAATTATAAGTATAACATTCTAATGGGCAATAACTCTAATTTGAATGAAGAGTTATGGTTCTTACACTTCCCACTCATTGCCCTCTATTATTGCGTGAAGTTTCATTCCAGTCCCATTAGTAGTTCCAAATTATGCTATGGGCAATAAAAGAGAGACAGAGGGACTGGTGAAAGGACTGGCGGACAAAGTGTTGAAAATATGATCCACCGAATTTTCTAGGGATTTTGAACATGATGTATGTGTGATCTGTAATCAAAATAGGTTTTGGTTTAAAATAATTTCTAGTTACATGAGTATCAACTTACATGTCATCTCAAAAATCCATATGTATACCACTGCCATTTCATTGAAGGCTGGAAAAGATGCTGATGCCCAAGTATGGGCACCGACACTGCAACACACCTTATAAACAAACTGTCCGCAGTGGTATACTGAAAATATCAGTTAAAAAGCAATAACTTCCAGCAAACTGATTTGTAATAGTTGTTTATAGTATTTTTGTAAAAACACACGTATACATTTCATGCATTTGGTTTGAAATTAAAACTCAACAGCATGTTATTTCTGAATGCAAACCTTCATGGGTTAATTTTATATCATTTGTTAAAACTCTATCATAAACAAGAGCACCGCTTTCGTTGTTGTAAACCTAGAACTTTGATAATTATTAGCCACAATCAATTGTAAAAGGCAAGGTTAAGTTTCGGGTTAAACTTTTTTCCAAAGGGGAATAATTCAAACAAGAGGGCCAAGATGGCCCTATATCGATCACCTGAGTACTCGCCCATTATCAAACTTCTCCAAATCTCATGGTCATATACAATCTGTGCAAGATCGTTCAAGAAATGTGACATCTGTTGTGTTAAAAACATTGATATAAAGACACTGACACAGTTTGGTAAAGATCAAATGCAAAATGAAGGTGGTAGAGTGTAACCCCTGGGGCATGGCCAAATGTGACCCCAGGGCTATGTGTAATATATGAGAGCTGTGTGCCTTGTGGTTTCAGAGAAGGAGATTTTTTAAGTTTTTTCCTATACCAGTCTATGTAAAATATGTGCCCCTAGGGTCACCATTTGAACAAACTTGGTGGAGGGTGGAGGACCATAAGCTTATAGCAAATGCAAAATATGAAACCTCTGGCTCTTGCAGTTTAAGAGATTTTTTAAAGTTTTTCCCTATACAAGTCTATGTAAACCCTTGACCCCCAGGGCGGGCCAAATGTGACCCAGGGTCACCATTTAAACAAACTTGGTAAAGGGCCATAATCTTATCGTAAATGCAAAATATTAAACTCTGGCTCTTGTAGTTTTAGAGAAGAAGAAATTTGATTTTTTTTCTATATAAGTCTATGTAAAACTGTGATCCCGGGGCTGGACCAAATTTGACACCAGTGTCACCATTTGAACAAACTTGGTAGAGGACCATTAGCTTATAGCAAATGCAAAATATTAAACACCTGGCTCAAGCAGTTTCAGAGAAGAAGATTTTTTAAGTTTTCCCTATACACATGTGACCCCTGGAGCGGGGCCAAATGTGACCCCAGGGTCACCATTTGAACAAACTTGGTAAAGGACCATAATCTTATAGTAATGCAAAATATTAAACCTCTGGCTCATTCAGTTTCAGAGAAGAAGATTTACTTTTTTCTTATATAAGTTTATGTAAACCTGTGGCCCCGGAGTGGGGCCAAATTTGACCCCAGGGTCACCATTTGAACAAACTTAGTAGAGGACCATAAGCTGATGCTACATGTAATACATGAGAGCTCTGTGCCTTGTGGTTTTAGAGAAGAAGACTTTTTAAGGATGTTGCGATGACCTAATTTTAACAAATCTAATAAGCATTCATCCATGTGAAGTTTGGTCAAAATTGGCCCTCGCCTTGACCTCAGGTGATCTAAAAATCTACCACTCAGCTATTTCACCTGTTCTCTCATGTTAAATCGCTCAACGCCTATATATACGGTACCACTGAATTATGTTGTGCGCTGCTTTTTTTTATTTTATAGAATTCCATATTATTATTTTTTCATTCATTTTATTCTTTTCATTATTTATCAGTTTTTCATTCTTCATCTTTATTCAGATCTGTTTTCTTTATATCAACATAAATAACTGTTAACAATGGTTTATGCCAATTAATTAAATCATTATTTATGATACATCAATTGCTTCTATGTGTATCGATTTGGCTGATTTAATCATCGAGATGGCCGCAGCCCATCAAGGTGTTTAAATCAACCAATGAGATGAGACCATACTCTATTTGTTTTGTAGCATGTTCATTTCACCAGTCTGCCATACCCTAACTTCTGATAACTGGTAGTTAGAGTACACAAGTCATTCTGACTAGTTTTATTTTCAATTAAATGATTTACAACTGTGCACATACAAAAGAATATGTCAGCGACTCTGCTACAAGTCTATTTATTTTGTTAATTAACAAACTAGTAAGCAAAATCTCCTCTCTAATCTACCTTTCGACATTTACAGATCAATATAAAAAAATTGTTTGCGACTCCCCATAAATTTACCGCGAAGATATTCGCTTGTTGCAGGCATATTCGACACTTACATGTGGTCAAATACGTCCGGGGACAAATTGGCATGTTGCGGACACCTCTGTTAGCTTTAAATATAGTATTGTTGTAATATAATCAACAATTAGAAGGCAAATACAATTTGATTTAAACAATTCAAATATTAATTAACAATGATTTGCAAAAATGCAAGTAATGTAGAAGAACTATTGGGATGCTTTTAGTCTTTAAAAAATCAAGATTACCTTGTGCCTCTTTAGCATATGAACACTTAAATAAAATATATTACTGGAGCCTCAAATCAATACTATGAAAATTAAATTAAAATTCACCAAAACTAATAAACGTTTGAATGTGGTTTAAATGATACTTGACTGGCTTTTATCATGCCCAAATTTAAGTCTAACCAGATGTAATCAATTTATAAATTGCTGGCAGTCAAAACAGAGCAGGAGAAGTCATTAACTAAGTATTACATGACCCACTTTTTTAGAGAACCATAAAATCTTTAATCCAATATATCCACAAAGGAAGTGGGAAACTATATGGCTGTTTATTGGGGGTCATTAAATAATTAACACCCCAGCAATCACATAATTGACATCTTACATAAAAAATTATATCAAACAGGATGTATCACAGTATAGGATCCTGTCTGATCAAACTGTGTAACAAACAAACAAACAGAGAGTATTTCTTATAGGTCTATTAATAACACTAAAACAAGTAAAATGCATAATTATTAACGTTATGTCTCTAATCCCATTTTTCAATATTTTCAGGTATATGTATGAACATGATGAACTGAGTGAATAAAATAACTGATTTGCATTTGAAAATTTCAAGATAACATTTATAATCATTATTTAAATTCAGAAATTTACTGTTTTTTGAACATATCAAAATTATGTAATCTTTAATACTGGTACTTTCCTCATACGTATATTAAACTTAATCAAGCATTACAATTAGCACATCCATTCATTTTATTATTCCAGTATTGTTCTGAAGTTAAAATCATCTTGTAATTAAATAAAATGTAATACAATATAGTGTTTTCAAATTTTCTTTAGTTATAATTTTACTATTGCATGTGTTTAATATAATCAACAATTCTGTGAATTTATATTCCCCGTCAAAGTATGTTAAAGAGACATGGAAATCTTGAAGTATTTATCAATTATAATTAGCATCTCAATTTATTAATCAAGTATCGTTTTTAACTTTAAACCTGCTTCATATATAAATTAAATAAAAATATAAAAAAATTGGGAGTTTGAAAATCTCACAGGTTTTAACATAATCAACATTTAGTAATTTTTATAAATTTGCAAACAGAATTTGTTTTCAATTGTTCAAATAATTATTTGAAATATGGATGTAGAAAAATTGAATTGAATTGAATTGGGATTTTATAGTCTCACCAACAGCTAAGGTCATATGTCGACTTTCCAGCTTCCATTGGTGGAGGAAGACCCCAGATTCCCCTCCAACCAGGCGGTTGGTTACCTGGGTAGAACCACCGACGTTCCTCAAGCCATGAGAGCTGGCAGGGCCGTCACTCTGTTTTGGGGGACTGCGACCCACACCCTTGGGTGGGGGAATTTTAGCGTGATTTTACAGGAAAGGGGGAATTATTTTGAGGCCATAATTTTGATTATAATCATTGTTTTAAATAGCCTACATGTTTTATTTATATTAAATACAAAAAAAAAACAAAAAAAAAACTTCATCAATAGATATAACACTGCTGTTAGATTTGGAAAAAAATAAGGTACGACAATAAATTCGCCGTACATGGAAGAAACGGGACAGAGCCTACAAATTTCATACTCAATATTTTACGTACCAGAAGTTGTTTTTTTATCGTTTTTTTCGAGTGGGAAGTTTGGTCAAAATTAGCCAAGCGGTTTCTGAGGAGAAGTTCTTTGAAGAAAAGTTAATAACGACGGACGAAGAGTGATCCCAATATAGCCTTCGGCTCAGGTGATCTAATAAAAAGGTCAATGATGCTTAAATGAAAGTTTGTAAACATTTTAGTAACTAACAAGAAATGTCACAGTAAGTGACAAATGCCCCCGAAGTGACCTGTAAGTGTGACCTTGACCTTGGAGCAATATGAAACCAACAGATATATTTAAAAATATTTAAAAAAAAAAAAAAATCAAACAAACAATAAAAATCAAATAAAATAAAATTTTAAAAATATTTAAAAAAAAAAAAAAAAAAAAAAAAAAATAGATTTTTTTTTTTTTTTTTTTTTATTTTTGTCGCGACACGACGTCTTGTGGTGAGCAATTGTGCGAAGTTATTTGAAAATCCGTTGATTATTGTCCGAGTTATGAAGCGGAGACGATTGTATAGACGAACGGATTTTGAACTTTGATCTCTAAGTGTGACCTTGACCTTGGAGCCAAGGACCTGGATTTTGTGCGCGACACGTCGTCTTGTTGTGGTGAGCAATTGTGCGAAGTTATTTGAAAATCCATCCATTATTGTCAGAGTTATGAAGCGGACACGAGTGTACAGACAAACGGATTTTGACCTTTGATCTCTAAGTGTGACCTTGACCTTGCAGCCACAGACCTAGATTTTGTGCGCGACACGTCTTGTTGTGGTGAGCAATTGTGCGAAGTTATTTGAAAATCCATCCATTATTGTCAGAGTTATGAAGCGGACACGAGTACAAACGGATTTTGACCTTTGATCTCTAAGTGTGACCTTGATCTTGGAGCCACGGACCTGGATTTTGTGCACGACACATCGTCTTTTTTTGGTGAGCAATTGTGCGAAGTTATTTGAAAATCCATCCATTATTGTTAGAGTTATGAAGCGGACACGAGTGTACAGATGAACGGATTTTGACCTTTGATCTCTAAGTGTGACCTTGACCTTTGAGCCACGGACCTGGATTTTGTTCTCGACACATCGTCTTGTTGTGGTGAGCAATTGTGTGAAGTTTTTTGAAAATCCATCCATTATTGTCAGAGTTATGAAGCGGACATGAGTGTACAGACGAACGGACAGACAGTGCGATTACTATATATGCCACCCTTAAAAACATAAAAACAATCGAGTTTGCTGTTTGCTGAGATGACAAGTGCATAAAATTGTTTAAAAATCTTGATTTTTTTAAAAACTCACGGTGTCACGTTAGTTTTTCTCTTAACTTGCATTTGTTCAATCATTAATATTAATTGTTAGAATTATAAAGTTCAAAGCAAATTGATTTTACATTTTACTAACTCTTTATAATATTGCACCAATAATATATTTGAAAATTCAGTAAAATAGTGAAGAAAATTGAAATCACAGTTGTTTTTTTAATTATATGCAAGCAGTTTTAAAGTCAAAATGACGCAGGATAACTAAATCGAGGAGCACATTTTAATATTTGAATAAAACTCAAGATTGCCATGTGTCCCTTTAAATATCAGATAAAAAAACTCAGGAGTATCCATGGGAAATTTGAGTAAAATTGGCCAAGTGGTTTCTGAGAAAGAGCTGCTTAGGGACACTAATGCCCAAGCCGCTAGACGAAATTTGCCTATTAAGTTTCATGAGAGTGGGTGTTATTGTTTCGGAGTTATCGTCAAGAATGCATATTTCCATATAAGGTCATGGCGACCTGGACCTTTGACCCCTCAAAAAATTAGGGTTCCTCCTCTTACTAAGGGCAATGTACAGTTCATGATTGTGAGTGTTATAGTTTCAGAGTTACTGTCCGGAATGAGCAATTGTTTACGAACAGGCAGACATATAAAAAGTAGACAATAATCAAATGAGTAATATTTTATGTTTTAGTAAGACAAAGGTTGGACCTAAACCCCATTATTTTTACAAGACTGTTAGTAAAATATCAGTAAAGACAAGATTGCTCGACAGACATAATGAGACATCATGCAATGCATAAGAACCAGCTAATGCATTATATACTTGCTCATTAGTCCATAATCTGAACCACACCGTAATTGAATGTTGTTTAACGGCTCATCAACACAGTATAGTTATTTAGAGCCGCCCCAGACAGAGGAATCCGGGAACCTGCCCTACTCTTATTATCGAATAGATTCCTATGGTTCTTTAACATGCTCGAAGGATAGATCGGTTTACGTCCCCATCCGACGGACGAGGCTTAGGGAAAGTGTCTTGCCCAAGAACACACCGACGGAACTCAGTGGCACCACGGAGTATGGTGAACCCAGGGCCTCCGGTTACCACACCGTAAGTAAAACAAGTTGAATTTGAGGTCAAAATGTTCTAGTTCTGAAACCAAATAGAAAGGAGTGCTAGTTATTTGTGAGCATCTACTTACCAGTACATGTCATCTTCAAAAATCCATATGTATATCATGGCCATTCATCACAGCCTGGAAAAGATGTTAATGCTCGAGTCTGGGCACCGACACTGTGACAATTTGTATTAGCAAACTGCGCGCATGGGTATACTGAAAATAGCATTAAAAAAAATGCAATTTAAAGCCAAACTACTTTGTCATAGTCGTTAATAGTATTGTTGTAAAACACAAATATACTTTATGTTATTTCTTGATGCTAGCCATTGTGGGTTAAAATTCAATTATTAAATTGTTATTATTAAACAAGAGGTCAATGATTTTCAAACTATACTGATAGGTTTTGATAGCTATATCAGCATTTCTGTGAAAATTTATAAAAATCTGTCAAGTAGTTTCAAAGTAGTAACAAAGATGGCCACTAGCGGCCATGTTCAATGTCGGTCGAATCAAAATAATCTTCGACAAGGATCAACATCATGTCAAGCTGATCAGTTTAGAAAAAGTCCCATATCAATATCACTTATAGTTTTCAAGAAGTAGTCGCTAAAACCTTGTTTTTAAAAAAATATATTTTTAGCCAAGGGGCCGTGTTGAATTTCCGGCCGACCTAAATTTTGCTGGGATCAATTAGCAACATTCCTGTGAAGTTTCATGAAAATCCGTCAAGTAGTTTCAGAGTAGACGCTACAAGTTTCTACTATATAACTCTTATGTAAACAAACAAAGATGGCCACTGGTGGCCATGTTTAATGTCAAATCCAAATAAATTTTGACAAGGATCAACATCATGTCATGCTGATCATTTTAGAAAAATCCCATATCAATATTATTTACAGTTTTCAAGAAGTAGTCTCTATAAACTTGTTTTTAAAAATCTATTTTTAGACGTGGCGGCCCTCTTGAATTTCCGGCCAACCTGAAATTTTGGTAAGATCAACTAGACATCAAGAGCAACATTCCTGTGAATTTTCAGAGGAGTATTCGCTACAAATATTTGATATATAAACTCTATGCAGAACAGTTCCATATCAATATTATTTAAAGTTTTTAAGAAAAAGACGCTACAAAAAAAATTGACAGACGGACGACTCGGACGCCGCACCATAAGCTCTGCTGATCTTTGATCAGTACAGCTATTTACATATAAACATGCAGTTTTATTCAATATATTTATTATAGTCTGTCTATTTGTAGATCAGTTAAAAATTACTGGTTCTGCTTAGTTTTTAGTCTGTTTTGTACTGAAAATTACCTCTCACAATGGACCATGTCACACGATACATACAGCAATGAAAAGTGATATTCTTTGAATGCCCGTCAGCCTGCAACCAAATTACTTTCTTGCAAAGTGTTTTACGGTTTTGCATTCTTATTTGAACCCTTAAGCATAGCTTTAAATCTTGTCCTTGCTGCTATAGTTTAATATGACCAAAAGTGCAAGTGACTGTCGGAAAAATGTGCTATCAATAATGTAAATATAGATCCCTAACGCTCATAAACATTGACTGCACATGTATGTGTGATTTTAGGGGTCAGCTACTACTAGCCAACCTATACCTGGGTGTAATTTTTGGTTTTCAGACACTTCCCGCGATTGGAAATAATGTCCATTAAAATGGTACGAACAATTAGCGGGTCTCTGTTTTTTTAATTGTTCTCATCGCTTGCAGTCCACGCCAAAAAACATCGGCAAATTTACTATTGTTTTGCATAACAAATTGGCGGTAAATGCTCAGTGAACCCGTACCAATATTACAGGGAAAAAATGAGAAACAGAACCAAAGATAGAAACTGTAAATAACGGGTGACGCGGTTTCATACAATCAATAAAGCGGTCTCGTGAAAACAGAACCAAAGAGAGAAAACTGTAAATAACTGGTGACGCGGTTTCATACAATCAGTAAAGCTGTCTCCTGAAAAGTATGCTGTGCACCACAAAAACTCTGATTGGCAAAAATAAGCTACCAAGATACGCATCGTTTCAAAAAAAATAGCGTACCTGGAAAATTACGTCCGTATATGATATGGAGTGAATTAAAATAAAATGAAGACTCTGAAATATCACGTAATTTACATGGATGCGCAGTCTATCTGGAGCACTGCAGAGCTAGAATCCCCTTTATAAAGTAGGTAGAGTATGTGGCACAACTCCATATGCAGGTTTCTGAAGACATCACGCAATGCCTGAATAAACAACTAATTTAAGCCTTATATACCACACATGCATACATAAAACTCACCAAAGAAAAGAATATCATGCCGATCTAGTCATGTTCCCTCTGACATGTTTAATGTTTTTCTCTCGAAATAGCTTGCTGTCATCTGTAATCTGGTTCCATATTTCCAAGTGTATAAATTTTCTTTGGTGAGTTTATGGTGTGGTATAATTCAGGGTTCAGTCAATTAAAATCCAGTTATTGTTATTTAAGCAGGTATTGGGTGATGTCTTCAGAGTTTATATGCAGTGCTCCAGATAAGCTTTCAGCACAATGTATGCATGTTTTTTTGTTTTATTTTACGTATTTACATTTACAAATTACAAACTTATTAGTATTTTTGTAAACAAGTTTTATAAACAAGTTTTGTAAAAGGTATACTCTGTTAAAATAGTTTTCGACCATGGCAGTGTTCGAACCCTTACAATGATCTCTGAACCTTGACATTCGACCATAACCCTTATTATCTCAGTTGATAATTCACAATAGACCAACAATCAACAATAATTATCGTTTACAATGGAAGTTTGCGAAAAAATAATAATCTTTTTATTGGTTACTCGAATGTGTGTTCGCGATATTTTTTTAAAATCAAATCTTGTTTGGAATTTAATGTTTCTGGTACCAAATTAACCGGGTAGGGTAGACCTTGGTTACTAAAAAAAGATACTTAAATTCTGTCCACTAGTTTTATTTTTATATGACTCTATATACCCTGGTCCAAAACCTTTTTCACCGAGTATATATATTCATTAGTCATTACCATAAAAAACATTGCATATTTCATCTCCCCCGTTAAAAAAAAAGAAGACAGAATCAATGTTGAATGAATATATATTTAAGGGCATTATTGATTAATTTGTGTCAAATAGCTGACAAAAAAAGGCAATTTCTATTTTCTTGCAAGCATCTAACGAAACGTAAGTAAAATTCTGCACTTGACTGTCATTCAGTACCTCAAACTTCAATAAGCATCCACTGAGTATGGTTGGGCGCACTCTACTTTTCTAAGCTATTAAGTTGTGTGTACATGGGTATTCGGTTCTCCATATTTATCGGCGATTATATCATAGGTTATTAGATTTGTATGGCTAAATATTACTTGGAACGAGTTGTTTTGGCAAAGGACGACGAGTCCTGCGCCAAAACAACGAGTTCCAAGTAATATTTAGCCATACAAATTCAATAACCTTTTTATTGCATACTTTCATATTGTTTTCGATCAATGTTAATTGTATGACTATTACTTTTCTTTGTATTTGTGTTATTTTTATAGCTTTTGATGGAATTCCCATCTTGTCATTCAGTTTCATTTAGTGTGGATGATTAGTTTGCGCGAAAACGATGTCGGATGACGTCATTAAAAACATCAAGCGATTTTCTAAAGTTTGTTTACCATTTGACAACGTTAAAAACAGTGGGTGAGTGACCATTTCAATTATTTTATCAATTTCTGCCATAAAAGGTTGAAAAAAAAAACGTATTTTTTTGTTGACACTATACCAAGGATTCCGTTATTTTCATTTGAAAGTAGTTCCTTATTTCTATTTCGCGGCTCTTAGCAAGCACAAGCAAAAGTTCCGGTGCAATATCAATGTGTGCAATATCGTAGAATATTGCACACTTAGCTCAATGCAAACTAAACGGGACAATATGAAACTAAGTATACAATAAATATATATATGCGTCTTATCTGGAGCACTGTATGAGCAACCACTCTTCCGGGGAATGTTTACGGACGTGAATCAAGCTGACACAGAAGCAACGAGTATTGGCTGCACATTGTTCTGCTTGCACACAGGACCGACACATCCCCTCCGAAGGCTGGCATACTTTCACACCGAAGGCTGGCACACTGTCAGAGTACCTTGCTCAAGTAAGATACTACCACAAACACTGACATGATACAAAGACCCTGTTAGAGATTGCTTATCTGGAAGGAAAGCATCAAAGGTTTCAGGGGCATATAGTAATCGTACCGTCCGTCCGTCATTCCGCAGTTCGTGTTCGGACTGTAACTTCAGAACCCCCTGCATGGATTTTTAATTAACTTGGCACAAGTGATCACCATAACAAGACGATGTGTCGCGCGCAAAACCCAGATCCGTACATCAAAGGTCAAGGTCACACTTTAAGTTCATAGGTCAAAAACAGGTACGCAATTTCGTGTCCGGACCGTAACGTCACAACCCCTGCAGGAATTTTTAATTAACTTGGCACAAGTGATCACCATAACAAGACGATCTGTCGTGCGCAAAACCCAGGTCCGTACCTCAAGGTCAAGGTCACACTTGAACTTCATAGGTCAAAAACAGGTACGCAATTTCGTGTCCGGACCGTAACGTCACAACCCCTGCAGGGATTTTTAAATAACTTGGTACAAGTGATCACCATTATAACAAGACAATGTGTCGCGCGCAAAACCCAGGTCGGTACCTCAAAGGTCAAGGTCACACTTGAAGTTATTAGGTCAAAAACAGGTACGCAATTTCGTATCCGGACCGTTTTGTCACAACCCATGCAGGGATTTTTAAATAACTTGGCACAAGTGATCACTTGGAGGTCAAAAGTCAAATTGTGTCCGGTCATTCATGGACGGATTTTCAAATAACTTGGCACAAATGCTCACCACAACCAAACAATGTGTCGCGCACAAAATCCAGGTCCGTGGCTCCAAGGTCAAGGTCATACTTAGAGGTCAAATGTGACTTTGGGGGTATTTCTCACTAACAGTGCTATTTCTTGTTTACTAATATTTCTGCACCGATATCCACAGAAATATTAATAAATTTGTTATTAGGTCTGTGCAATATCAGACTAATATCGCCATGTTTTGTTGTTGCATAGACTGCTTAACTGCACATATTTTGTGTTGACGCCACATTTGTGTAATGTAGCCTCATTTGTCATTAGTACATGATAAATTGTTCAAGTAATAAAACTACCTTACTAGGTCTCAGTCTACATGTATTCACTGAACATATTTATCTAACTTGGTTAAATAGGTGGATATAAGTAAGTATAATTATACATTATTACATTCCTGCATCTAGCTGAATGTGAAATTGTCATTATTTACAGGTATAGCAATCCTTTTAAAATGAAACAAGGTTTCAAATTATATTAATGCAAGTACCTTAATTAAAATAGCAAGTCGAAAACCTTTGCACCTGCTTTTTTTATAGCAAGTGGCTAAAAATGTAAGTCAGAATATGCCAGGCGCGTAGCGTGCAATACTCATTTACTCACGTGAGTAAACTTTTCAAACGAAGGCTCAAAAAATAAAAAATCGAAAAAATCGAAATACACAATAAAAAGATGAGCCTAAAATGCACCAGAAGTCATGTACAGCGTAATGAGTACACAAATATTTATTTGACATAGTGTGTGCAGTTTAATTTTATTCAGTTATTTTGTTAGAGTAATTCTCTTAGTTGAAACGCTTCCGAGTGCTTCGTCAACTGTATCAGTTTACCGGTATGTGTTAATGAGCAAATTCTGCCTTTAAATTTGATCACTGATATGTGTTTTATCATTTCTGAGAATTTAATTTATCATGTTTCTAGTCATTGAATTAACAATGTTTTTTCTTTGTATGGTGTTTTACGTCCTTTTCAACGAATTAACAATGAACTTGGACTGTAATAAAGTCCTGAATAAAAGTAAAGATTGTGCACATTATCGAGAATACTACTATAAAACATGTTTAAAATTTTGACTTATAAGTAGAAATCCAAGCATCACAACATTTGATTTTGAAATGCCCACTTCACTTTGTTGCGGGACATTAAAAGGTTGCACATTTCAAATTAAATCAATTTTGTGCATAGGTGCATGTACAGCAGTAATTGAGTTTAGGGTTATATTACTACAGGCACACATTTTATACCCGTTCCAGTTCTTAGAAAAGGGTTTAAAAAATCACGGAGCCAGTGTGCTTGCCAACTAATTTTTGTGTCCTCGATAGATCAGATTTTCTTGCATACCGGACAAGGATATCCGTCATTTTACAGAGGCTAGATATTTCCATCTTACCCTAGGGTCGAGATAAAATTCATGCGCGCCAACATCTGGTATACCGAAAAACATGCAAAACGATAGTAGCTGGCGGCGTCAATGCACAACATGTCTCTGATTTGCAAGAAGAAGAATCTATCATGTGTATTCAGTTCAAATAGGGAATTCCAACCCTCGGTATAAGTGTTTTAAGCCTCGGTTCCGATAAAAACACGTATACCGAGGGTTGGGATTCCCTATCTTCATCGGATACCCATGAAAGATTCTTATAATAAAGCACTACTAGCAGGGTTGTCTCTAATAGCCCGTAACCGGCTATATTCGCCGTCTGTTTTGAATGTGGAACTGGCGGTAAACAATTTTTATTTATATTTTTTTTAATCAGTATAAAATATTTTGAAATTATTTCATCATCTGAAAGAATCATGAAATAACTAAAAATCCTGACCTTAATTAGCACCAAAAACATGAGATTGCATGAGACCTCATGCTTATTCGCGGGGAAGAATGCACGTCTATAAACGTCTAGACACTTTTTTATATACGCGGTCTAGGTTGCATCTATAAAAGTCTGTATGTAAAAAAAGCACACAAAGACGTCAACCGTTTCACAACACAGTTAATTTTACATAGCTTTGCATATGTAGAAGGACCCCTCTGGACCTGACTGTAGAACTTGATGAATTTTCTTAAACATGTTAAAAATATTTTCTTTGTGAAACTTGATGTCTGTTGCACGAAAAATAATGAATGAGACAGATTTGTTCACCACAAGTTATATTTGGGGGATTATACGCCACGGGATATATTTTAGAAAGTTTCACACACTGGCAGTGATTCCAATGAATAAATAAAAATTCAGAGACAAATTTCAATCGGATGCCATGATCAGGGTATTATGTCAGAACAGACTTACTGGTATGGTAAATACGATCGATGATCGATGACAAGATCGATGAATAACAAATCCTTTACCAAACGTTCCGAACGATAGCATGATACAAATATAGTGACAGTGTGATAAACGACAATATTATGTTTTTTTTCCTTTTTGGCGAGCATCATATGCAGCAATATTGAACATCAGATAATAAAAAAGCAAATTTATAAGATATTTACTACAGCACAGGTGCCCCACCCACCAACTCGGCAAATCCAACTGCCTCGCATTTAATTTCATCACACCTTCATAACCTGGAAGTATTCTAAACATACAAATCAACATAAAACAAGTCGTTGTACCACACATATTCAATGGACAATTACCATCTTCCTACCATTGGTCGTCTTTTGATGATTTGCTACACCCATCTGAGTCTGCTACTCAAAACGCCATTTTGTGAAGGCTGCTTCACTGCGCATGTCCCTTCTCTTTGTAGCGTTGACGATTCTTTTCTCCAAGTACCCTAACCTAAGGCTATTTACAGTTTCTGGTAATACCATTCTATAAATCTTATTATTGAATTAATTAATAAAGGAAAGATTGCAACGGCCTCAATACTATTAAACAGGGTTAAACAGATCGTTCTACATGGACTTTTCAGATCCTACAGTATTCTGAAATCCGAACATCACGATTTGTGATTTTTAACATACTCTGTTTATTCCAGAAGCTTTTTATTTATAAAACCAAACAGGTTTGAACTAAAATTACGAAAAGAAGCATTTGTATGTGTTTTTATTTGATAAAATACAATAAATAAGAATATTCGTAAATGGCCCCTCCGTTTCGGAATTCGTAATTGGTTGGTTCTTCGCAAACGGCGTATAACAGTTACACTACAATATATATCATGCATGCGGAAATATCAAAAAAAAATAATACAAAAATAATAATAATAATAATATGGTGGGTATGACGGATATATGAAGATTTAGTAGCATCATAATAGTCTTTAACTCTAGCGTGTAATTAAATCAGCCTACCCAAGCAACGTGAATTAATGTATGGAAAGCCGCATTGACTTTTATTAATAACATCAGTTGGTGATATCCCCTATTGGAATAGACGATATAAATACATGCTGTTTACAAAGGCAATACTACACCTCCATAAACTTAAGTTTTAAATGTTTTATTACTGAACTGCAGGTAAGTAGTTGTACACTCGTAGAATCATAAAGTTGGTGTGATTCACACTATGTATTATTTCCGTATATGTTAATTGGAATAGTTTCATAATTAATCCCGTAATTTAATTGAACTGTCTATATTGCTGCTTTCTTCCTGTGCCTGTGACTTACAATTCAATGTCTAACCGCTTCTTTACATGATGAAAACCACAGCTAATAATGTTTGCATCTGCTAGTTCGATTCAGAAAAGAGAAAAAAAAAAGTTGAGTAATCGTTATCTTAGAAATGCTGTCGTCAAGATGCCGTGACACTTTCAGGGAGAAACCGTGACACACATTTTTTTAAACGGTTCTTTTTTACCGGATGACGAGTAAATTTATATGAACTAAATATTACTTTCTAATTGTTTGTGTACATGTTTTGATTAAGCATAATATTTTTGAACGTTTTAAAGAATCCTTTCATTTTACAAATAGATGTAAAAATGTTGATTATAGGGAAATTATGCAACAGAATTCTTGAAAACATAATTACTTACTTGCTAAAATACAAAATACTTACCATTTTAATTCTAAATTTACGTTGGTAAACAGACATCGTTGAGAATCATTGACTTTTCGTGGCGCAATGATAGTCGCAACTGATACCACTATCGTTGCGCAACCGTGACTTGTTTATGTCGAGAATCTATTTGCGCTGATAAACAGATAAGATACTCGGCAGAGCCTCGTATCCTATAATTTTATGCTTTATTCCAATATTTGCATCTGGACACAATATTGCAGGTTTAACTTGTTGTATTTAGTTTTAGTATAAAAAACACCCTACATTGTATTAGACCTGCACAATCTTGTATTGTTTTTTTCTCGACTTAGACCAAACGTAAATGTCTTTTTGGCGACATTATGCGCCGGAGACCATATGTGACCATATGTATTCTGTAGTAGCGATGTGGGCATTTCTAACGATAGTGCACGGCTTTTAGTTGTATTAAATCGATTGATGATTCCCATGATTTTGTATTATTACATCTGGTGATGATGTCCATGTTGTATTGCATCTTGTGATCGTGCCGACGTGTTTGTATTGTATCTCGTGATGGTATCTATTTCTGCAGGTGCTATGTGTGATTCCTTGAGAATTCGAACTGACAAAAGTTCTAGAAATCAAAAATATCTAAGAAATGGAAAGAGAAATCTAGTTACATGTTTGAAACTTTTTTAGTTTGGACACTGAAAGAACCTGTATAATGTTTGTATTTATTTTTTATCCCGATTCATTTGTATTTTAACCTGGTCATCTACTAGTCATCTACTAGTATTAAATATGATACTTCACGACCTAGATGCATCTTGATGATCTCTAACTTCAAATCCCGATGACCTTACGTCCTTACCTTTAAATTATATTGGGTCGCGTTACTGACTATTTTAAGCGCTTTTGGTATGTTGACGACATATCCCAATTTCAATGTCGTCTTTCCAATCGAGTATGCGCCATTATTGCATTGACATATTTCAGTGACTTTAGGAAAGATATTCGTTTTTGTTTAAGACATAGTGTAAGTGTAAGGGAAAATCAAAATATACATACATTATATATATATATACATGATATATGTAATAAAGATCTTGCTATGCACATACATATTACCTTTCTCAACAATGTTGCATACTGCTGTCTTAATGACGTTAGAGGAATTCTTGTAGGCGGCTTCCTTTTTAAATAATGGATCGTGGTTTCCTACTAGTACTTCAGTTGGATTACCAAAGGAACACGACAACTATCTGAAATGGTATTCATTAACACTGCACTACGATCGCTGTTTTTAGCCAAATTAAGAGTGAAGTATATTCGAAATCTAACTTTTACTTCTAACTTCTTAGTTCTAACTTCTAACTTTTGACTTCTAACTTCGATGTTGGCACGTGCCAATATTTCGTCCTATCTGCTAAAAGATAAGGATTTTAGCCTGGTATTCAATCATAAGGCTTTACTTTTACCGGAAGAGCTATTTACAGATCAATGTGTCATTTTTCCTGTACGTTCGTCAGTACCCCCGTCTCTGTGCGTCCGTCTATATCATCATAAAGTATTTATATTTCTAACATTAATTATGTGTGCGTGTGGGGGGAGGTGGCCGGTTGGGTTGGTTGCTATGGGTGAAATGGGGAGGAGAGGGGCGGTAGCCAGGCAGTGCAGTGTAGTGGTTGTTGTCATGGTCGTGTAGTAATTTTTCGACATAGATGATATCATATGAGTGAAGTGTATAGTATGATTTTAGTAAACGAGTTGGATAAAATGATAGGATACGAGACTCTAATAACACTCAGCTTATATTTAACACAAAACACACCGACGACGGGATAGGTTCACTTTAATGCTGTCAGCATAATCAGTTACCGACTCTTACGACTGGTATACATTGTATACGGTGGCAATTTGTAAAACAAACCATTACGTCGTTTTGTTGTGTACATGAAAGCTACGTTAGCCGCGTAACGTAGGCTAACGTAGCTTACGTCAACATGGTTATCCCAATCTAAAGAGTCTCTAACTGAATATGTTGAATATGGAATGAGTTTTATTTTCACTTAAAGCGTTATTGGAAGTCGTATCCAGTTGTTTAGTTGTAAAGGAAAAAATGAAAACGGTTGATGCCCGGGATATAGAACGTATTCATATAAAGAGTTTGAAGCAAATGATTAATACAAGAACGAAGATCACACATGCTGCAACATATGGAGAACTTGTTGAAAGCGTGTTCATATAAAGAGCTTGAAGCAAATGATTAATACAAGAACGCAGATCACACATGCTGCGACATATGGAGAACTTGTTGGAAGTGTATTTTCAAATATAACCGAAAGAGGAAAATACTTATGACTAGATTTATATTGGTTCAGATTAGTTAAATCACCAAATTATCGAACGTTTAATTTGTATCGAGACAACGTAGTTGGTATTGATGTAAATAACAATAATTATTGGGATGTTTATTTAGTGAAGTTCAGCTTGAATTAGACATTTTTCTTGCACATTACTTTGTATAAGAAGATATATTCGCTCTACAATGTCATTAACTTTACTGTAATCTTAAAAAGGAATACGTATTTATTTACATTGTTTGTAATAGAAATCCATGTAGTGTCTCACACGTAGTGTCTCACACAAGATGCGACGTATGTCCATTTTACAACATTCACTGGACACTTTATTATTTTGCACAAATCTATAGTATAATATTATCAGACATCATTTAGTTAACGTCTTGAAGTTTGATTTCGAACATTTCAATGTCTCACGATTTCGTTAGTAAAATGCATGAACTTATGAAAAAACAATCGCTTAAGTGAAAACATACAAACGGCATTATGTATTCTGGTTAACACACTGATGTATGGTTGCAGGTATGAGTGGAGTGTTGTATTGCCAGAGCAGGATTCGCCTTTTGGAATATTTACCTCACACATGAGGATATGGCACGACGCTGCTGATAGTACGGAACTGGGTTATGCATTGCAGAATGGTAAGACAATCTGTGTTTTGTTATTTTATCATTCATTTGATACATTATACAAACATTAGCAGATGGTATACACTATTCGTTGCTTATGGAATACAAAATTACAATGGTAAGACAATCTTGGAAATAGTTTATTGAAGTTTGCTTTGTTCAAATAATAGTTATATTAAATGTAATATAAACATATTAAGCGCTATTACTAAGTATAGTACCGGGGCAATACGTTTCGAAACATGCTGGCAAAGTATGTTTAATATATATACATTGGTAAGTGTGTTTGTATTTAATTGACTAACCCATGCGTACATGTACATACACGTATCAAAGTGTTATTCTTTATAACGATACGGGTGAAAACAAATATCTATCAATATCCGTTATAATATTGTATACAAAATAAATGCAATATTGATCGCACGATCTAACGTGCATATCTATGCTAGGTAATTCATCGGCCCTTTGATGTTTCTTGCACGCTTATGTGTTAGTGACCTGAGTAGTTAGCCATATACATGATATATAACAAATACATGTTAAACAAGATTATTTACTCTTTCGGGAAAATAAATAAAAACTAAAAAAAAACTCGCTATTAGTAAATGGTCCTTTTAAAGTAAAAGGCGTTTAATATACACCATATTATATTAAAACTGGTTTCGGTTCAGTCAAGTAAAATGCAAACTTATTGCGTTATTCGCATAATTATGAAAAAAACTACCAGAAATTGTCATGTGTTTTAAAATTACAGGACAATTGTTACACGATGGAGTGAGGTATTCTGTATTTATACGAGCTTAGTATGATGGAAACTCGTTCGCGGATTTCAAAAGCCCGGGTGTGATAATATTATTAAAATGAAAAAGCAATACTAGCGGAAAGTAAATAACAATGAATTATTGACAGTCATTTACTTCTATTAAACAATGCTTCATAAAAACAATGTTAATATATAACGCATTTGAAGAAACTTTGCGTGCGTATTTGCATTATGAAATAGTAACATACTTAACATGTCCGACAAACACAGTTGGTGAATAAACTATTTTAATCTACCACATACGTTTTTCACTATGAATGTATATACTGACAAAGAAACCTTATATGTGTCGCACAAAGTAGAATACCGTTTACGCCGATGTTATGGCGCGTTAGAGGCGATACACCTCATGTTACCTCTCATGAACAGACTAAATGACACCGGGTCTGCTAATTTACTCTCTTGTTTGTGTTTGATTCCTCCAATGGGCGCCCCTATTATCCGTATTTACTGACTTTCACACTAGCATTTGTCAAGTTCTTTTAGAGGCTGGCAAAATGTCGTACTACTTATAATTAATGGTACTTACTGGTCCTCAGGGTCGTCGAGTCCGATACTATGTATTTAGTGTATAATGTGAGAGGTTTTCCACCTTTCGTTAAATCTCGTAAGCAGACTCAATAAATGTAGTTACTAAAGTCGAATAGGAAATGTAGTTACTAAAGTCGAACAAGAAATGTAGTTACTAAAGTCGAATAAGAAAGGTAGCATTCATATAACCCAGACCACGATAAACATGCATCCGCAAAAGAACAACACATATTATGCTACAGTTCTCTTCCCTGTGCTCGTTGCTTTCTAGGGATCATTTTTTCAGTATGTACATGTATTAGCAATCACATAAGCGTTCGTTAAACTCTATTTGATGGTGACAAATGTCACCCGACTACGAACCAATCTAGTGTAATTACTTACAGGTCCTTTGGAATCTTCGATACCAATCTGTAGGATTTAAAGATTAAAAAAAACACGCTTAGATTTGTTGCATCTCATATAACATCTCATGCACAAGAGTTGCTGCATCTCATATAACATCTCATGCACATACTTATTATTCATCGTGTTTGTTCTCGCTGCTTCCCAGGGATCCCCTTTTCAGTATTTATGATAACTATTATAACATTAAAACTCACCAACGGCATATTCCAACGAGTTTGTCGTATAAACGTAATTCACAGACACATTAACAGAAACAATGTGTATTTAGTACTTCACTCTGCAATAAAGGAGATCGTCGACAACAGTGATAAAGACCTGAACTTCGTTTCTGTTGATACAGATATAAATATAGATTGGCATGGAAAGTTTAAATCAAGTTCTGAAAAGATATGGAAATACCAAGTTTATTTAAATGGAGGTAAGTGTGTTGAATGAATAGTATGCAATATTGACAACTGCTTCCGAAATGGTGTTAACGTGCTTTCGGTTCAGACCGATTTAAATGGCGTTAATAGGCATGTATTAAGCTTAAAGGGGATTAAATGGAGGGTAAACGTAGCACAGGATTTGTAACATTTGCAAAACGCTGCAACCAAACAATCGCATTCAAGCTAAACTATATGAACGTGTACAAACAACTACCGAGAAAAAATAGATTGCTACAACACAACTAAACATATTTGACAACAGGGGCATCGCTTTGGACCGGTCAGTGGCAAAAATGTCTCTGTGTGTTTAAACCAGGTTCAATGGTGCACCAAATCTGTTTCGTACCTTAGTGTTATCCCAATTAAACGGGGCAGTGTAAATCCTCGCCAAGCCTAACAAGTCTAAAACTAATTTACTTTCAATATGTGTAACCGTCGCATTTGCCTTGTCTTAGCATTACCTTTTTTGTAAGTTTTTACCATTTGCAATATTTTATTTTCCTCAGATAAAATATCACACCTAATATGTTAAGTAGTTCGTGACTCATCCGTATTTCCTGTTTAGCCTTTAATTAAATATTATTCCCAAGATTGTGCTGGATTTAAAAAAAAATAATAACGACTATAACTAACAGTTGGTTAAAACTAAATATAGCAAATTTTTAATAATGAAAGTAATATGTTCCTAATGCATTGAATTATTCGACAATAAAATCATTTATAAAGTATTTTAATCATTTTTTTTGACATTAAGAAAGGTTTGAGGAGTTTTGCATTGCATATAGTTTACAGTTAATTATTGTAACCGATTCAATTAATACGATATTTATCCTGGGGCATCATGACCTAGACGTGTATGACGAAGATGTTCCTGCCAATACAACAAAATTCAAACTTGTGTTACAAGATCTGTCCCTATAACCTGGTATAAGGTACGATACCAATGACCATGACATACAAGCATGCTTCTCTACATACTACCGCTATATCTGATGGGTTTGTCCTGGATACATATCTGCCTGTAGTGGGAATACATTTGGAACTGTTCAAGATTGACATCTTGATGTTTTCAAAATCATGAAAATTTCGAAATTATTCCTAAAATTTAACTACGTTGCAGATATGCAATCATGAAATTCTACAGCTTCGAAATATAGGTGATTATGAACGAGTGTACAATGTACCATGTATTATTTTTATTCTTTTGTCAACGTTTCAGGGATCCATGATATGCAGTATCAAAACAGTTCGAGCCTAGTATCAGCACGCTGGCATGGATTTTCTTACCTCCACTCCAGTGTGAATCTTACCGTTGGTAGTTGCCTTGGATGGAGTTGGCCATACATATAATGTCACAACCTCAAATGGAGTTGTAAGAGATACTACGCCACCTCAAAGGCTAAGTATTGATGAAATTGGACCGATCCATCATTTGAAATAAGTATGCACCCGGTTGACCTTGCACAATATGTTCCCACAAAAGAATGCCTTGCGACTGGAGTTGAATACTGGGACACAGTTGGGTGTTATTCCACTATAGTCTCATCTGATGACAATGTTCCCAACGGAAAAGCATACAGGTGGGAAGCAGAGTGGTTATTTAGCTCCGCCGTCCACTTATCATAGCAACACATGACAACGGAAAGTAGTACGTCATTTTCCGTCAACGTTAAAAAAAAAGTGAAACAGCCGCCATTTTCTTTTTTTTAAAACGCGTAATCTGGAAGATTGTAACAAGTTTACATGATTAAAAGTTAAGTTCCCCTTTAAGTTTCGTCATCTTCAGCTGTATTGACTTTTAGATGCTTTACTGCGGGAGAAATTTCGAGATTCAACCATTTAAAATTCCGAAGCGAGGGGAAGTAACTCGTAAGAGATGTCATTGTTAAAATGCGTTTAAAAATGGTAACACTTGTGTTCTTTTCTAATGAAATACAAGGAGATACTAAAAATATGTTATTTAAGCTTAAATAGTACATGGCGTGTACTACATGTTACGAACATCATGGTATTTATTTATAAAAATTACACGCTAAAACGATAAAATGTTCGACTCGGCACTGTCGGTCAAAAAATATAACGACTGTCAAGTCATTGAACGTCTACAGGTGCGTATTCGGTATTCGGTGAAGGGACTCACACTAAAGTCTGACATGTAGTCTGTAGCCTATATTTAAAAAGGTTGACCGACGTTCAGCTTCTCGTTGTGCATTTTGATGGCAAATCTGGAATTATGGAACTCAACTGGCCACCCGCTAGTGTGTTAATGTTTTTTTTATTGGCGAGTATCACCATATGCAGCCATATTTAACATCAAAATACTAAAACAAAGCTGCAGTCCAATTTATTTGGTTATCCATCACCGGCTCCTCCTGCCCGTCTCCACCACCATCACCCACCCCAAAAATAAAAAAAATAAAAATGCGGATCTGGTCAGGGTAGGTGTCTCATTGGAATCTGGGAAACCGCCCTACTCCTACTTTTGCTTATTAAACATGCCTGGAGAATATACTTCGATATATAAACTTCAGATAGGAGGATTTATGTCCGCTTACGATGGACGAGGCTAACTGGAAATGACGAACACACTGAGGAAACTCAGTGGCGCCGTTGTCTTGAACCCGGATCCTGTGCTTTTAAGTGCACCGCATTGTCCACTACACCGACACTTGACAAAACAAATATAACGGCTTAATATGTCAAACTAGTATAGACATGGAAATATCAGTTTCCAGATTGTTATTATTTGGAAGCGGTCACTAAGTCGACCTTGAACTAGAAGTGTGTTCCATCACCCATGAACACTTCGCCTGCTGACACTGCTGTTTGCTTATTTCCAGGTTGCAGGTTAGGCTGATAAATAGGGCATAACTCTGCCAAAATGAAAGTCAGAGGTATTGCACATATGTAACAACATTTATTGAGATGAAGATGTGGGTGAAGTTTCATGAACACAATTAAAATACTTTTCAATTGATGGCCAAGGTTAGGTTGCAGGTTAAAGCATGACGGACGGACGACGACGGACAAAGTGACTGCCATCCTAAGCAGTTGACACAAAAATAAGTGTTCAGTTCTCATATAAATATATCGGTCATGCGGATATTTTTTATGCACTCTTCAACCCAATGAATTTTACTTGACCAGGCTAGACCAGTGACATTTGCTTTATCAGACGAGTACCGCTAAGTACAGCAAAACAAGTTTCGAGATGCTAATTTCAGTGCTTGATATACACTTCAAGATTGCCATCATCGGCCCATTTGTCAAGATCTATACCAAAAGCTTGAATAAACAATAAATATATTAAAATGACCTTGTGTTCCCAAAAGGCAGTTTTTCAGTTTCAGATACATGACTGTACGCAAATGGAAACTTTTTTTTTTTTTACATAGATCCAACTGAACCAAAGAATAAATAATATAATATTTTATTTATATTATATTTATAAACTAAACATCTATTAAATACTACAATAATGAAATTTACTTAATACTTATAACAAAAAAATCAATGTCATATGGCCTAAAATGTGTTAAAATGATGTAAAACACCAAAAGTTTTTTTGAATGTGAGTAGTATGACATTGTAAACATTTGGTGTTTTTTAACAGCTTTACATATTATATAGTCTCTGTGAGGTATAATTATGTTCATTTTGGTTCTTTAAAAAAATAATGTCTGCTCAGTCCTCGGGATTGCCAAACTGAAGTCACCATCATGATCAGGCGAACACATCTCAAGCGGGATACGCAGTAACAAGTATACACTGTAACGCATAAGGCCGAAGAAAAATTAACCGCGTTTCTGATTTGGCCTAATTAAATGAATGTATTTCCTGGAGTTTAGAATCTTGCGATCACAGTATAGTCAACTTTTTTGGTTAAATCCACGTCTTTCAGGGTTGCATTGGTATTTGAAGAACGAAGGGCATCTGGAAACCAGATGATGCGTCTCTGAAATGAACAAAGCAAGTTGTTAAAAGGATGGATTGGTGGTGCAAAATATATAAGCCATATGATATATGCATGGAATTTCACATGAATCAACAGAGTGTCCTGTTATTTTTAAAGGGATTTTAACTTTGGCTGTCGTATATACCGTATTTTCTCTAACAGTAGCTCCCGGGCGCTATGGAAAGTGCGAAGGGGGCGCTACTATTATGATACAAATTTTCAATTTATTTCACCTCCTTTCCCCGACTGTTTCCTTATAGAATTACTGTACGGCGATCTTTTACTGTTACACCGGTATTGACTTAACCTAAACATGACAATGTACCGTGTATATTACTGTCATCACTCTGCATCTATATGATACACATTTCTGTCAAACTTGACGATTACAAAACGGGTTGGTTGCGTATGAATTAAATAATAATAAAAGATAAACCAAATAGTAAATTGAAAGGAACGAGATAATAAAAGCGGTAATTTGTATTGATGATGATAGCGCTTTAAGGTGTATGTCATAGACCATACTGGTGTCGAAGGTAAAAAACTCCCGTAATCAAATCCATAAGCGGTAAAAACAGTGTGTTTTTTAGGAACTTTTAATTTAATCAAATCCATTAGCGGTAAAAACAGTGTGTGTTTTTTAGGAACTTTTAATTTTTGAAGACGGTAAGCTTTCTTAAAACAGGTCGGGGCGCTTCTAATAGAGGAAATACGGTATTAATATATAGGTAAATTGACATCACAGAGAAATGTGAACGTTTTACCATCAACTTGTATGGGGTTTGTGTGATAAATAGAATCTCACAAAATCATCTATTATTTTTTAAACTCTTCAGCAAACATTATTTGCAAACATTATTTGATGCTCGACAAGCCGCGGATTGTATATTTTTGCCAACTCGTTTAATAAATCCGCACTCGATCATGGAAGATCAGCTATTATATCCGCCGAGAAATAAATATTTAATCATTATTCTCCCATCACTGCTAAAATCAACAAAATATTCTGAAGTATATAATTTTTTATGTCATACATAGATGAAATATTACATTTTTATATCGTGCCCGGCCTTCGCACAGTATAGGTAATTTAGAGCCGCCCCAGAGAGGAGAAGGATACATAGGAATCCGGGAACCGTGCCCTACTCTTATTATCGAATAGATTCCTGTTGTTCCTTAACGTGCTTGGAGGATAGACTGATACACGGGACCGCCCGGTTTACGTCCCATCCGAAGGACGAGGTTAAGGGAAAGTGTGTTTCCCAAGAACACATCGACGGAAAGGATGAGATATGAAATGCCTGTATATTATTCTATATAATTATAGTATAACTGTATAATTTATATATTATTACTAATTGCTGATATTATTGCACCAATCATATATTTAAACCTATGGTAGAATAACGAAGACAAATATTACATCTAAATTTCATTTAATTATATGCAAGCAGTTTTAAAGTGAAATTGATACTGCAGTGGACTAATAAACTGTGATACTAATGTTCGACAAAATCTTCAAGATTGCCATATGATATGTCCCTTTAAAGTGTCCTATTATTTGTAATTTAACTGGGGCGGTCTTTAATAATATCGCTGTAAAGTGACAACATCACAGAGAAACTTTGTTGTATCATGTGTATCCATTGTTTTATGTGATGAAATTTCACAATATCTCAACAAAAAAAAAAAAAAAAGTAAAGTATCGCAATGAGCTTGGACAATTATACTTATAGTTAGGCACTCCTTTTTTTAAAGTAGCTATCCTGCCAAATAACTACAAAATTGCACTAGAAAACCGTTTATCGAAACTCTATCCATATAACAATGTATATGTGCCTATTAAAAGTATAGGTTTATTAATAGGTTCTTAGAAAACCCGTGATTGAATATCCGTAAAATGATGGTAACTCGTAATTCGACACTCCAGTTCTGGGGTTTGGTCCGGCTGGTTAAAGCCGGTAAAATGATGGTAACTCGTAATTCGACACTCCAGTTCTTGGGTTTGGTCCTGCTGGTTAAAGCCGTTTATACTGTGTAAGTATGAGTTTGGTTTCTCAAAATATGTAAGTTATATATATACTTTGTCATCAGTAGGTTTAGAAACAGTGTACATAATGTTTATAAAATTTGACTGTTGTTGGCGGGATGGCTACTTTAATAAGAATAATAAAAAAATCTGTACAAATCGGGTTCTGCCACTCATATAAATCTAATGTTTCTCAAGCTTATCAAGCTTATTAAAATCTTCATTTATAAAAAACACGTTAAAGAACCATAGAAATGTATTGCCGAATTTGGGGCGGCTCGAAATGTTAACATTTGATAGTAAGATAGATCGAGTAGCTTAGGTACATTTTTTGAATTCCACTCTCTGGGGTGGCTCGAAATATTGCCATATTATTAGCTTAATTAACCTATATCACAGGGGTCAAATATATTAAAGTTTATAGCTTTAGCTTACCCAGGGCTAGGCTCAGTCTCAGAGCTGGAACTTGGAGATGCCACTTGACAGAAGGTGGCAACATCTGCAAAGATCCCTGAAAGAAAATCAATTGTTGTTTTTATACATACATACCTACAGTAGATGTGTTGATCCTTTACAGTACTGCTGTAGCTATATGCAAACTTTAGGCATTGGAGGGGGGCGGGGGTGGTGCAAGGGCACTGAAGGGGAGGTGGCAACGGTGCATTTTTGCTCTGCGGTCATAGAGGGGGTTTGGGGACAAGGCCATTTATTTTTGGGGAACAATGGAACATTGTCTGTTATTGGTAATAATTTTGGGGAACAAGGGAACATTATAATAAAAATAAATGGAAAAATATTTTTGGAGAACAAAGCAAAATATTTTCAGTGAACATAGAGCCCACTGGAAGGGTCTCATCATAGAAATAATACATCAGTGCTATATTATTATTAAATTTTAACGGAGACACTAAACATGAACATGCACGAAATAAAACACATTTATGGGTCAGTACCGAGTACTGTACATACCTTTCATCCTTTGTTTTTCCTTTATGTCTAATCACCAAAGTTGTCGGTGTCCCTAATTGAGGCGAACGTGACATGACTCATGTGGTCTACATGACATGACCTTGACTCGGGCGTTGACAGTAGCTGTTCTACAAGTATTTGTTACATCATTCAACCATAACAATAGTTAACACATGAATATGTCTGCCTTTTTGCTTATTAAATCCTGGAATTGTGAAGTATTCACTTGCAATTATCCATAGTTTATTCATTGACAACCGCTAATCAACAAAACAAATTACTGCCGACTAGGCCTACAGTATAGTTGCGATTTTTAATAAGCGCCTAGAGCGGCTGATTTTTACCGTAAACATACTAAAGGAAAGGCAGAAAAGTGTTTAAAGGTTGACTTACTGACATTTTATCCGAGGCAGGAAATAACTATATCCGGGAGTAGAAAATATTCATGTTTTACGTTTCTGTTATTGATTTTCAGTTTTGCTTATTTAGCTTGTAGCCGCCATTTTGAATAATGTGTGTTTTGAGTGAGAAAAAAAGGTGACCATCTTTCAAAATGGTCTCAAAAAATGGGTAGTCATGAATTTTGCCGAAATTTTCAGGAAAGGTAGTAGAGGTACTGATCTATCATTCTGTTAATTTAAGCCAAATTGGTGGCTACTCATTTTTTGTGACCGTTTTGAGAAATCGGCAATTTTGCAGTTTCAAAAACCTCAATATTTCCGATCTTCACATTTGAACAGCGATTTAGGCTATGCAAAATATGCCAATAGTAGTCAAAACTAATGCTATGGGGATGTTGTCAAAACACTTGAAATTCAAAAGTGAGTTATGCGGTGTGTGCGCGTGAAAAGCTTCAGCTGCTGCTGCACTGATTTGTTTGGGTACAAGTTTTAATATCGGAGGTCATCGCAGTCCTCAAACCTAATAAAACATATAGACTCAAAGTCTTCACCAGTCATCTGCCCGAAATCAATAACGTTCTTTCAAATGAATAAGGGTTCGTCGAATGTAACGGTGAACGGCATATGTTTACGGTGTACACGAAGTCAGGTCAAATTGACAAAGGTCACCCGCTGACGTGGCAGTTATTTACTTATTACTATGAGGCAAGTTACTTATCAACGACGCTAACAATTGGTTCTTTTAGTGAGTCGTATGGTATAGCCTTATATATGATATATCTTCAAGAAGTTTCTCATGAGGTAAACGAAGAGGATGCATCAACTCACGTTGATGTTAGCATGGTGTTTGTACATGACTGGTCATCTGTGCATGCGTCATGGAAGTTCGAAACTTGGACAGTGGAATAAAAGAGTATATATAGTCGATAGGTTAGTGATATACTCTCTTAAGTTGAACCCGATCGTAAAAACACATCATGTCTTAATTTCTACTGCAGTCTTTATTGCAACTAAATGTGTATTTACATTTTATCGCAATATACCTCGTTTGTTTAAGACAATAATGCTCGCGATTGAACACAAATACAGTAGCATAAATACATTTTTATACATGTTTTAGGTTCAATAAAAGGTGGTACAGAACTACAGGAATTCAAAAATGTAGGTACCAGAACATTTGGCACAACTAGCATTATCCACTTACCGCATTGTCTAATATATGTGTTTACAAGTTTGTGGCTACCAATGGAGTTGGGCTAAAACAGAGCGATATTCTGAACCAATTGTAGTGGATTTAACATCGCCAGAAATATCTAGAGTAAAAGATGGAATGACAAACGGTAATCGCTTTTTAAGAATGTTAATTAATCTTCGTGACTGTATTAACTGTTAATTGACTTTTGTTTTATATCCAACATACGCATCGTATGTATGTACCAGCATACTAAGAATCTTTAAACCTAGTCATCGTAATAAGCCAGTGTTTAGCAAAGCATTCCAGTAAATTTGTCATGAATTGTTAAAAAAAGCCATTTCCAGATGTAACAGAAACAGATAACAAAAATGCAAGGTGGTGCAAAATAAAATAAAAGTGAATTCTATGTTGGAAAATAACATAATGAAACTGGTGTTTGCAATTAATTTGTTCAAGTTGTCAGAGTTTGAAACAATTGTAACATAAAACATATTCTGCTTAGTTCTTTTGGTTTGTTGATAATAATTATTATTCGATGACTTAACCTAGTTGGATGACGTGAGAATTAAATGCATGTTTTTTTTAAGATACTTATAAAGTGCATATTCTAGTATAAATCTAAATTCGTTTTTTTACTTTAAATTGAATCTTCAAAACGTTTTGGTAAGGAAAAGGCATATTTTGTAATGCATGCCATGGTCATGTTTCAATTGAAAGCATATGGGAAAGAATTAGAAAGTAATAGAAAACGGCCTAGTTAAACAAAAATGATAAGACACTAGTTAATAGGAGAGATAGAGATGGGGTAGATCAAAAGAGAAAAAGTGTGGACATATACCGAATACTGTCTTTTAAAGTTCTGTATTTTAACTTAATATTTTCCATTTTTGTTAAATTCATGCACATTTACAGTTATAGTGTCTTGGTGGATTTGAAAGGAGCCTCTTCTGCATATTATATATGTTTTTGTTTCAAATTCTTAATAACTCTTTTCAATTTGTGCTTTAGGTGTTGACATTGATTTTCCAGATTCGTACTTGATTGCCACTAAATTTGAAGCTGAAGACAAAGAATCAAATTTCAGGGCCTGCTACTGGGCGATTGGTACTTATGCATTATATATTAGAGCCTACTGCGTGACAAGGGGTGTGTACATATACTGGTGGTCAATGAAAACGCACCAGTAGATTATATAGGTGTTACATTTTATTGTTAAAGTATTGTATAATAATAAGCGCATATTTTGAAATTGAAAAATATTAGTTGACAATTGCAAACACTGATTGCCACAAAATTCCTAAACACGGTGTTTAGTGTTCGATAGTCAGAAGGATAGAAAACAAAAGTCACACATTTTAATACCAGATATGTCCAACAAAGATATAGGTCGATATGTCTATATTACTATTTAAGAAGAATAGCTGGGCTATCATACAAAACGCGTTGTTTTAGCTGGATTTGTAGAGGTTGGTACTTCCATATATCACAGATAGGCTATTATTGAATACGTGCAACTATAGATTTCGATACATTAAATGTCTTATTGCAAATTGATTATATGTTCTGCATATTTCTGAAGATAATTACCTCTACCGAAAACTGAAAAAAAACCACATTAAACTGAAAAATAATAATATTAAATTCTGATTGGCAATCGGAACTCTCCGGAGTTGGCAGTTCCTATTGAATCACGGTATGATTATGGAAAATCATGGAAAATGATGAGCTCTCACGATCGAAACTGCTTCGTTGATTTCCGTAAACAGCAAGGTTCCCTTACAGAATATAAATTTAAGTCACTTATATGTTTGCGTTATAAGTGACATATAAGTGACATATAAGCCGCTTACACTTGACAATAGGCCAGTAACATATAAGTAACTTATATTGATTTTAAATGCAAATGAGATATAAGTCTTATAAATCGCGTATAAGCCACTTATATGCCAGGTACTATGCCATTTATAAGTGGCCTAAATGTGAAACGTATACGTGACCTATATGTCACTTATAAGTAACATATATGTCACGTATAAGTGACATATATCCACTAGTAGGTCAAACTGAATCCAAAATAATGATAAGAAAGGGTAAATGAAACATCATAACATAAAAGAAGACTTATTAATTTTAATTTATTAGTCAATTATCAGCTGATCTAAATAAAACACAACATCAATATAGCAGTCATGTTGAAGTAGTTTGTTTTCCAATGCTTTCTTGTTGGCTTCCTCTGTTCTATTTCTCTTTCTGGCTATCTGTCACTCTGAAAATATTAAATAATGAATAAATAATAAAAGTAATAAATATGTATTAATGACTGGAATTAGCTGGTCCTTTAACATACCTCTGAGGATAGACAGAATATATCCTAATTCTGCGAATTATTCATAAAAACATAACAATGTTATTTAACTGACTTGTTTAATATCACATCTGTCATAGTATGCACTAGATCCGTGCCTTAATTCCTCAAATATGATGTTTGCTCTTTGGAACCATTTAACATATGTATTTAAAAAATAACTGCAGAAACCTAGTTAGTATGATCAGTAAAACCTATTTAATATGATCAGTCGAGCATAAACAAGATTTGTTTTTGTAATACAATAACAGGTACATATAGAAATAAGCATAAGCAGATTCACCGTAAATGTAATGATACTCACTGGGTGTAAACCCGGTATCAGCGCAAATGGATTCTCGACGATGTCTGTTTAGAAACATGGTTTTTGAATGAAATGGTAAGCAGTTTGCTTTTTAGAGATTTTTCACGAGAAATACATCCTTATATACGCTAATATGAGTTAACTTATGTTTAATAAAAGTGTTTTGCGTAGTTTCTATATAAACCACATTTTATACATCAATTTATACAAATGAAAGAATTCTTAAAAACATCAAAACCTATAGCACTTTATTACATCAGGTATTATCAAAACATGTAAACAAACCAGTAGAAAATATTAATTAAATCATATTGTTTGTCATAGGGTTAAAAAGAACAGTTTTCAAAAAATGCTTGTCACGGTTTCTCCCTGAAAGTGTCACGGCGTCTCGACGACAACGTGTTTAATGTTACTGGTACTCAACGACGATTTGTCTCTTTTCAGTGTCTATATAGCAGATACAAACAATATTCTCCGTAGTTTTCATCATATACATAAGCGGTTAGACAACGTGTCGAAAGTCACAGGTACAGGACAAAACAATAATATAGGCAGTTGAATCAAATAACGGGATTAATCATAAAATCTATTCCATTAAAAATACACGGAAACGATACATAGTGCGATTCATACCAACATTATTAGTCTACGTGCGTACACTTAGCTGCCTACTGTTCAGTAGGAGAGCAATTTATAAATATGAACACAACCATCATTATGGGGTGTTGTATTGTCATTGTAAACACCATTTGTTGATATCTCCTATCTCCTATTCTAATAGGATGATGTTATTAATAAAAGCCAATACGGCTTTCCATTTATCAATGCATGTGACTTGTGTAAGCTAGTGTGACGCTACTAAATCTTCATATATTCGTCATACCCATCATATTTTTTTAATATTCCATATGTATGCTATTGCAGTGTAACCAACATACTACAAAGAAATACAAAAAGATCGGACAGGGAAAGTAGCATTCAAGGAGGACAGTCAACCACAAAACACAGAAACAAACAAGCAAACAGACAAACAAGAAGGCAAAGGCAATATTAAATGCAAAAGACAACACAAACACAAAAGAGTTGACAATAGGGCTACCGCCTTAGAACGGTTAGTGGCAAAGTAGGCCACTGGAGGTTTAAACCGGTTCTAGGGTGCACCAAACCTCACACTTACCCTACTGTCATCCCATTAAAACAGGACAGTGTAAATAAAGAAATCCCCGCCATGATCTAATCTCTAACCAACAAGGCAGCATCAATAGGCAATATAAGTAAAACACAAATACAAGTTTGTATTCACTGGTGTTCCCATTAAAGGGAGAAAGAGCATGAAATGATACATTTGGAAATCGCCGAACACGATAACTACAAAAAATATTGCAGACACGGTTTGATTGAGACTGTTCATGAACGATAGTGAAAAATGCTTGCAAACTTTTATGCCCTCTAGCCCCGGGTTGAGCAATAAAATTAGCCTTTCGATTTATTAATCCAGTATCATTTTGACTTTAAACATACTTGCAAATATGTAAATACAATGTTGATTTTTCAATTTTTCTTCGATATTCGACCATGGGTTTGAATATATTACTGATGAACTATAATCAACAGTTAGTAATATGCTAAAACAATTTGCCTTTTACTATTCTTATAATTAACATTAATGATTAAACAAATGCTTTTTTTATGTAAAAAAATAATCTTGTCTTAACTCGATTGCCGAGTGTCCCTTTAAGGTGGACTCATCACTTTCATCTTCCATAGATGTACTAGCATCTACTTATTCTATGCATATGGAAGATCTTTCCTCAAAAGAAACCTCCATCCACTCTCAAACCTACTGGTATCTACGATTCCCTCTATTAATCAACTTTGTAATCGTCGTAGAAAATACATGACACATGACACTGTAAGGGAGACACTGTAAGGGAGAAACCGTGACAATCGATTTGCACCGTGATAGATTGATACAATGGCATTGTTATGAGGAATAACTACATAATACAGACAGTATCGACTTTTCGTCGCGCAACCGTGACTGGTTTTCGTCGAGAATCCATTTGCGTTGATACAGGCTATATATTGTACGTTTAATATACTACTGCTAATTGAATGGTACAGGTCGACAGTATTCTTTAATTAAAAGGTCGACTACATGACAGACCGCTTTTGTGTACAAAACATGTTAAGAAATATCTGGAATATTACGCGGAATTAGGTGTATATAATAGATGTCACTGAAGCTTCAAACACGCAGTATCCAGTGTTCGATTACTTTCATGGTAAATAAGATAAACTGCGTAGACGCTTGACGGGTTTTAAAATTAACGACTGAATATACCATTACTAGGTAGGTTATATTTTAAATACATTTCTGTCAAACCAGCTGCGTGTATGCTGAACTGGTTTTAAGACTAACAACTTGATAGATCAATGCTAAATGAAACGCATCGATTGAGGAAATTAACTCGTCTGAAATACCTAATCACTTTCTTAACACTTCGCATTTTAAATCCTTCGTAAAACGAAATTGTGAATACCATATATTTGTGGCTTCGTCGTATGTATAGTTACATTTGCAGTTACTGTTACAGATTCGCTTTCTGCATCCATCATATTGACACCGACGACAGTAAATTCTGTTATCTCATACACGACATTATGGAGATGTACGCCATCGAATGTCGCGGTGTTTGCTCTCGTACAGTAACACTGCTAGTGAATCCGTCACCTACAATATTTACCTGAATAACAGAACACACTTTTATTAACACATTTATTTCTCAACAAAACGGGTAGTAAGTATGTTTAATAGCCTGGTTATAATCGCTGGCGATCTTTTGCATGCCTTTCACCTTTTTAAAAACCTTCTACGTTTAGCAAGGATAATAAACTGGAAGACAGGATATACTACATGTACCTGTTGTCGTTTGAATAAGTTAATTGCTCTGCTGTGACATGAATCACGAACTTGTTCAGAAATTTCATTACAATATAACCTACCTGGTATTGATCATTGTTTATACAAACGTCCGTCAATAAATGCTACATTAATCGCATTTGTGACGCTCAGGAGTATCCATTTATCTTGCTTAAGAGAATTATTAAACGGAAACACTAATTTGAATTCAGTTCTTGCCACTTCGGGCAGTATGGAAATAGTTTGTTGGCATCAATATTTACGTAATTTCATTGTGTCCGTAGATGTGCCAAACTTTAACAAGTTAACTTATTTCGACGTTTGTCCCTAACATTTGTTATGACAGCAACTATTTATTTCTCACTTTATTGTGACGGTATGATCTTTTCGTTTCAAAAGCACGCTTCATTCGTGTAGTAAAATATCATCTTTTTCTGAGAGGTGTTGTACTTAGTGAAACATTTTGCGCGGAACAATGCGCCAGATCATTTCATAAATGTATGCTTATATGATATATCTTCAAAATAAGTATAAAAGCCGAACAGGAAATGCAGCTTTCACAGAACACAGTAAACCCCAAAACAAGTAAAACGACAAATATGAATGGCAATATTAATAAGGAATAAAGGCATATGACGTCACAAACAAAATATGTGTTGACAATAGGGCTACCCCCTTCGAACGGTCAGTGGAAAAAAAAGGCCGTTGGGGGTTTAAACCAGGTTCTCTGGTGCACCAAACCTAACACTTACCCTACTGTCATCCCAATAAAACGGGACAGTGTAAATAAAGAAATTCCCGCCATAAACTATTCTCTAACCAAAAAGGTAGCATTAATAGGCAATATAAGTAAAACACAAAGATGCTCGTGTATATATAAATACAAAAAAACAATAGCCTATAAAGGCACAAAACAGTTACTCAATCCCTTGGCAGAAGCCAGAGCAACAAGAACATAAACCATTGAGGGCACGACAAGACCAGATAGCAGACAAACATCAAATGTCACCGTCCTTTTTGGCTTTAGGTAGACGTCATCATAGGGCCCACAGCCTGTCCGGTCATCGCACAATTAAAGCGGAAAGCACAGTGGCGAACTGTAAATGGGTCCACCACCAAGCATGCAGTGCGTTGCAAAATGATAGGATCATAACCTCTTTTGATAAACCTTTTAACAAGTTTAACAAAAAAATAGTATGAAAGTGATCATGACCAAGGATCTCACGAAATCACTTTTGTATTTGGAAAGAAGATCAGAGTTACGATAATAACATTTTGCAAAGGTTTTACGAAGTTTATGGCAACGGTAGCCCTGATGGAGTAGCTTTTTGGTTGTACAAAGATTACGAATATTAAAGATCTCAACTCGATTACAAGCTCTAGAAAAACGAATAAGTTGAGACGCAAAGACCCCATAAGAAGTTGCTCGGGGAACATCTCAATCTAACTGGGGATAATTAACAATAACAAAATTAAAATGATCTCTCTTGTCATAGATTTTACTAATTATTTCACCATTTTCAATAGAGAGATGTAAATCGAGAAAAGAAGCGTTAGTATCAGAAATATTATCTTTCTTAAAGTTCTTTAGGATAATATTATTTATGCCAACCTTACTATCACACTATTTATATTACCCTACACTCACCAAGTTGCGCTCTGTTTGATGTAGCTTAATTAAATAAGAAAGAAATAACAACATAATATGGTATGAAATTGAAACGGCCATTTATTAATTAAAGGACATATTTGAAAGTTTTCAAAACATACCAAACATGTTTAAGATCATTCTTTGAACTATAAACATACCAAACATGTTTAAGATCATTCCTTGAACTATAAACATACCAAACATTTTTAAGATCATTCCTTGAACTATTTGAAGTAATAGTAAGTAACATCACAGTTGGGTATCTATATAAACGCCCACCGTATAAAGTATATAAACGTAGCAAATACATGTTATGATTAACATAGCAAACGCATGTAACGTTTAACAATTCAAGTAAAAAGTAAAATAATAGAAACATGTGTGTGTAAGGGTGGGGTGGTGGGAAATTAATAAAATACTAGACGAAGTAACAATCCATTATAAGACATATGATGATTACCGTAAAAATCGGATATATGAAGAATATCCGCCAAAAGGTACGGTTTGGAAAATTCCTTTGTGTTATATATTTCTACAAACGGAAACGAGACTGTGTGTAAATCGTGAGGACGTCACGGCATAACAAACACCTGCCTGCCTAACTGTAAGATTTACACGACATAACATGCACACATATTACTACCTATAAAAAACATTGTTTAACATAAGTTCTAAATTATGTAAGCAAGTTGTCATAAAAGCATTTATTTCAAATAAATTTATATTTATGCCAACCTTACTATTACACTATTTATATTATCCTACACTCACCAAGTCGCGCTCTGTTTGATGTAGCTTATTTAAATTGGAAAGAAAAAACAACATAATATGATATGAAATAGAAACGGCCATTTATTAATTAAATGACATATTTGAACGTTTTCAAAACATACCAAAAATGTTTAAGATCCTTCCTTGAACTATTTGAAGTAATAGTTAGTAACATCAAAGGTGGGGATCTATATAAACGCCACATATTGCTGCACAATCTATGTCCATTTATCTGTAAGTAGATATGCAAGCAATAACCCCCATTCGCAACAGTGAGTGTAAATAAGTAGTAAAGAAAAGTTTACATATACAGGATGTACACCCACATGACTGGGTATAATTAATAATTAAAACACTTTTGAACGTGACTAGTATAGTAATTGTAATTATCAAAAGTAGTTGACACGACTAGTATAGCAAATGTATGAATCACGCTTATTTGAATAGAATAAATGAGCATAACTCTAAATAACATAGTAATAAACAACAGTAGTTGACTGAAATGAAATTAACATGGCTAGAAACTCGAAAAGTACAAAGTGACTCAAAACTGAAGGTTTGTCCAAATGTAAAGTGCAAAATAGATATAGCACGCCTAAAGTGCATGGTATAGAGTTAGCAGTGTTTCTTTGTACTATCAATAATTGCTCATCCAGATGAAATAATATACCGAGTACACAGTACCGTAATACGACATGACAGTATAAATACATTAGATAAACATCTCCAGACGCCCTGACTCCATGGCTTATTGATCTAATGTTTACATATAAATTAAAACAACACACACTTTACAATAGAAACTCACTTCCGTAAGTAAATGAAAACAGGTAGATGCCTGAAGTGTACATATATGAATTGAATATCACGTCCATGGTTAATATGAAAGTGAAGACCAGAATGGATTCACCAAAGCGCAACTGCAAGTAACCTTCAGAGACCCCTGTCCCCAAGAAGTAATCCACTTACAGTTACACGTACACACACGCACCTGTCACAGTCATATACCAGTCAAGTCGAAATAGTTATGAATCATTTATAGCGCAATCACAGTCCCTATAGTTTCATAACTGGAATTCTTATATATTTCTTGAACGCATTGGAAGACCATTTACCCATTAACTGGATCTTTTGATCCGATATTCCTAATGAGGCAGCTAGTGTTGCTGCTCCAATCAGGAAACTATGACCTTTATAAAATTGATTATTACAGCCTGCCCAATTTAAGGATAAATGTAAGTTTTTGGTAAAAACTGCTCTAGAGACAGGTGTTCCATCCATAAAGGATGGTGGGGGGAGTGGGGTGGGGGCATTTGTTGAGCAACGCAGTTCAAAATATGCAAAACGTGCATGTACGGGGCATTGCTTTAGACTGTCCTTACAACATTGTATGACAATTGTTTTTCTGCCCCTTTGCTGTGCTTATATTCCCTGAAGTGAACTTCGACGCCTCGCAACTGACCAGAAAGGTATGTAAATGTAATGTCTTGAACTTCAAGGAAAGGTTTGTGTTTTCTGTCATTACTAGTCGGATTGGTAATTTCCCCAACCCATAAGAAGGCGTAAAAAGCCAATAAGTACATGGCTTGCAGTAATACTCTATTAAAACAAGAATTAGAAGTATACGAAAGGGACACCAAAATGTTTTCTAAAATCTTCGGAGTGATAGGTAACCTTGCGTCCGGTTTTGATTTCATTTTTTGGTAACGTTGCAAACATTGTTTGTCCATGAAATTGTTTGTAGGATCAGCCAAATGTTCAATTTTATGATAAGAGCCGAAATGTATGTTGTGACTGTGGAAGCAGATAATCTATTAGTAAAGCAAAAATATATAAAAAGCAGTATCTGCTCAATAGAAGCTGGAATTTTTCTGTTTGTTTCAAACGTCTTGTTCAAAAAGTCCCCATAGACAGCAAGCGCTCTCTCATATGTTTTCCGACTTGACATGGATAATGAGTTGTGAATTAGTTATGAGGCCACATCTTTCAAAGACTCAACATCTCATCCGGTATTTCCATGACCAATGGGTTCTGGAATTGGCATAGTTGAAGGAAATCCTGAATCTGACTGGATATGGTATGGATATACCAATGACCTGGACGTCAGCGTAACATACACGAATCTCAAGTACTGTATTGTCTACTGCACCGGGTGAACTACTGTGTGACTACATCTCAAAACAAAATAAATGAAGAAATTATAGAGAAGCATATAATCAGTCATAAGTAAATGGCTAGGACATTATGATGTACATATATAGACCAGGGGCGGATCCAGGATTTCAGCTTAGGGGGGGGCGTAAGATTTTGGTAAATTTTCGGGTCCGTTTCTAGCCTCATAAAACAGTTGCGGTAGTGCATTGATAGGGTAAAAAAGTCCGTTTTTCAAATAAAAGGAATTATCAATGTGTTAATTAAACCACTCATTAGCCATTATGCGTAGAGCGAGCGAAGCGAGCGAACAAAATTGTTATACTGAGGGCGTGCATCGAAATTGTTTGATATTTTATCTACAGTAACATGGACATTCATGTATGAATAAAAAAAAGTCCGTTTTCAAATAAAAGGATTTAACAATGTGTTAATTAAACCTCTCATTAGTCATTATGCGTAGAGCGAGCGAAGCGAGCGACACATTTTTTTATACTGAGGGCGTGCATCGAAATTGTTTGATATTTTATCTACAGTAACATGAACATACATGTATTAATAAAAAAGTCCGTTTTAAAATAAAAGGTTTTAACAATTTGTTAATTAAACCACTCATTAGCCATTAAGCGTCAAGCGAGCGAAGCGAGCGAAAAAAAATAATACTGAGGGCGTGCATCGAAATTGTTTGATATTTTATCTACAGTAACATGGACATGTATGAATAAAAAAAGTCCGTTTTCAAATAAAAGGATTTAACAATGTGTTAATTAAACCACTCATTAGTCATTATGCGTAGAGCGAGAAATTTTTTAATACTGAGGGCGTGCATCGAAATTGTTTGATATTATATCTACAGTAACATGGACATACATGTATGATCGGGAATTTTTAGGGGGGGCGCGCGCCGGGTGCGCGGCGCGCCCCCCACTGGATCCGCTAGTGTAGACAATTATATATACATTACATATAAACCGAGCAACTAAAATATCGTGGGAAACGCGTTAATGCGAAATACATAATTCTGAGATAACACTTCACTTATTAATTAGAAGTGGATAATTTTAACCGTTTTTCCGTAAAAAGGATGGCTCCCCTGACTGATCTGAAATAGTGACGCATGCCAGAAGGTTCCTTGATGTGTACACACACCCTCAAAATGAATACATTCTGCGAGGAAACGAGAAGAGAAGTTTCTCCCAGAGTGAAACCAGAAATGTATACATTTACTGATTTGCAGAGCTTCATGTAACAGCACATTTGTCAAGGCAACACGGTCGTTATAAAATCTGTCACATCTGCAGCGTGAAAGGATTTCTGAAATTAAAACAATTTCCGCTCCCTATCGAGGACAATGCATTTCTTTGCAAAGTGCAGACAGATGTCACTAATGTCTCTGGAGATACAACCGGACTACAGAGGTCATTGTTACCAATGAAAGACCGATATACTATCAAGTTTATTCCACACGCTCTTAGGCAGATGAAAGCACCCCCAAATTCCCAGCCAGTGTACCTTTAACCGAACATTCAAATTAAGTTTGTGTAACCCCAGTGGTGTAGTCCAATTAGATAAACGGCGAATGAAAGAATGCCCTATTAATAACACATTCATGTTCAATTAGTCACGCATACACACTGGGTAAGATGGCTAACACAGTGCGAACTGCTGTGCTATAATGATTAGAAGATTAGCCGCGGTAAACCGCTGTCTGAGATAAATCTAAAATTAGACCAATTGTGAAAAATTATTTACAATGTGCTAATACATCTGCGGAAAGTGTAGATATGATAAAAAGGTATACTAGTATCCCCAATTAGAACCAATTAATTCAGACGCCCTAATTTGTACCTTAGTGTTACCACACTGTTTTAATAATATACTGCTAATACTGTATATGTAAACGTTTCTTTTTCTGGCGAACACAAGCTCGTATACTTCGCATAAATACTCGATACATCGATAAGTTTGTGTAGAACCAGTTAATACCTTCAATCGAACACGATGTAAGGCGTAATATGCAACGAGTTGAAAAATGAAATAGATGAACAATAATGCAATATAGAGTAAAAAGCAGGAAGAATACGGCTGACAGACCTGACCCTCTCGCAGAAAAATGGCTCCAGTCAGTGATATGATGCCCATCTCTTGCAGCGTCTGAACCACGTCTTTGGTAACCGCTGGCAATAGTACTGTAACTATCTCCGTAAGAGAAGGAGTGTCCTAGGAGGGGTGGCACTAGGAGGGCTGGATTCCGTGCCTAGAGCCTTTGACGGTTTCCTTCTCTTCCTGGGTGGCTGTCTTGACTTGATTGAAATAGTAATAAACAAAGATAGACAGCAGTCATTAGACACGAGGGACCCCTGGTGTGAACTGGCAGAGGTTAGATACAATGTAAGTGGTATTATATATATTATAAACCACAAAATGAAAAGTAGCTCACAGCATACCAGACGGTAATGAAAATGTATAAAACGCTTATCACAACCGTGATAAAATACATATTTTTCATTTGAAAAAGCCATAAATGCTAAGTTGTAGCACTTAATATATAGACAATCATATGCCAATTGATAACGGTATTAAGGTGTAAAAACGCTTATCACAGTGTGATGAAATACAAAGTACCTTATACACTGTTATGTATAACGCTTATCACAATCGGGATAAAATACATATGTTTCAGTTGAATAAAACCATAAATGCTAAGTTGTAGCTTTTATGTATAGGCAAGTATGTGACTATTAATAAAGGTATTGAAAGTGTTTGAAACGCTTATCACAGAGTGATAAAATACACAGTACCTTTAAAACTGTTATGTATAACGCTTATCACAATCGTGATAAAATACATATGTTTCAGTTGAATAAAACCATAAATGTTAAGCTGTAGCTTTTATGTATAGGCAAGTATGTGACTATTAATAACGGTATTGAAAGTGTATAAAACGCTTATCGCAGTGTGATAAAATACAGAGTACTTTTAAAACTGTTATGTATAACGCTTATCACAATCGTGATAAAATACATATGTTTCAGTTGAATAAAACCATAAATGCTAAGTTGTAGCTTTTATGTATAGGCAAGTATGGGACTATGAATAACGGTATTGAAAGTGTATAAAACGCTTATCACAGTGTGATAAAATACACAGTACCTTTAAAACTGTTATGTATAACGCTTATCACAATCGTGATAAAATACATATGTTTCAGTTGAATAAAACCATAAATGTTAAGCTGTAGCTTTTATGTATAGTCAAGTATGTGACTATTAATAACGGTATTGAAAGTGTATAAAACGCTTATCGCAGTGTGATAAAATACAGAGTACTTTTAAAACTGTTATGTATAACGCTTATCACAATCGTGATAAAATACATATGTTTCAGTTGAATAAAACCATAAATGCTAAGTTGTAGCTTTTAGGTATAGGCAAGTATGGGACTATGAATAACGGTATTGAAAGTGTATAAAACGCTTATCACAGTGTGATAAAATACACAGTACCTTTAAAACTGTTGTGTATAACGCTTATCACAATCGTGATAAAATACATATGTTTCAGTTGAATAAAACCATAAATGCTAAGTTGTAACTTTTATGTATAGACAGGTATGTGACTATTAATAACGGTATTGAAAATGTATAAAACGCTTATTACAGTGTGATAAAATACACAGTACCTTTAAAACTGTTATGTATAACGCTTATCACAATCGTGATAAAATACATATGTTTCAGTTGAATAAAACCATAAATGCTAAGTTATAGCTTTTATGTATAGGCAAGTATGTGACTATTAATAACGGTATTGAAAGTGTATAAAACGCTTATCACAGTGTAATAAAATACATGGTACCTTTAAAACTGTTATGTATAACGCTTATCTCAATCGTGATAAAATACATATGTTTCAGTTGAATAAAACCATAAATGCTAAGTTGTAGCTTTTATGTATAGGCAAGTATGTGACTATTAATAACGGTATTGAAAGTGTATAAAATACTTAATCACAGTGTGATAAAATACACAGTACCTTTAAAACTTTTACGTAAATACTAAATTGTAGGCAAGCACGTATATAAAGGCAATCTTTTTGCCTATTTAGCAATTTTTTAAGATAAAAATGTATGTAAATAAAGAACACGTAAAACGCTTTACCATATGTCTTGATGCAGGAAGATAAAATACACAGTACCTTTAAAACTGTTATGTATAACGATTATCTTAATCGTGATAAAATACATATGTTTCAGTTGAATAAAACCATAAATGCTAAGTTGTAGCTTTTATGTATAGGCTAGTATGGGACTATGAATAACGGTATTGAAAGTGTATAAAACGCTTATCACAGTGTGATAAAATACACAGTACCTTTAAAACTGTTGTGTATAACGCTTATCACAACCGTGATAAAATACATATGTTTCAGTTGAATAAAACCATAAATGCTATTAAGTTGTAACTTTTATGTATAGGCAAGTATGTGACTATTAATAACGGTATTGAAAGTGTATAAAACGCTTATCACAGTGTGATAAAATACACAGTACCTTTAAAACTGTTATGTATAACGGTTATCACAATCGTGATAAAATGCATATGTTTCAGTTGAATAAAACCATAAATGCTAAGTTGTAGCTTTTATGTATAGGCAATTATGTGACTATTAATAACGGTATTGAAAGTGTATAAAACGCTTATCACAGTGTTATAAAATACACGGTACCTTTAAAACTGTTATGTATAACGCTTATCACAATCGTGATAAAATACATTTGTTTCAGTTGAATAAAACCATAAATGCTAAGTTGTAGCTTGCATGTATAGGCAAGTATGTGACTACTAATAACGGTATTGAAAGTATACAAAATACTTAATCACAGTGTGATAAAATACAAAGTACCTTTAAAACTGTTACGTAAATACTAAATTGTAGGCTAACACGTATATAAAGGCAATCTTTTTGCCTATTTAGCAATTTTTTGAGATAGAAATGTATGTAAATAAAAAACACGTAAAACGCTTTACCATATGTCTTACATTGTTATGGTAAAATACAAGTTTGACATTTGAACGCACAAAAATCAAGATGACATTGAAAATATATTACACATTAATGACGTATGACCAAAGACAATAAACGCCTAGTGCGTTTAAAAGAAAACCTGCATTCTTAGCCGATCATAATTAAAAGTGTAATATACAATGTCATTAGCACGATTTGTAGATATAACTATAAATAAATGTGTGTATCATAATGGTTACCGCCATACGTTACCACTCATCTGCAATAGTTACTGTTTCCCCGTTTCCCATGTGAAAAAGTACGAAACAGCGAGGTGCTAATCACAGTATTAAGTTTGTCGATTATCTTATCTTAAATTAACGCTGTGTAGCACGGTAGAATTAATAAAACACTAGACCAAGTAACAATCCATCATAAGAAATATGATGATTACCGTAAAAATCGGATATATGAAGAATATCCGCCAAAAAGTACGGTTTGGAAAATTCCTTTGTGGTCACATACTACTATTGTTTTGGGGCTACTGATTGGCTGAAAAAAGTATAGGGTGTATTAGGGTATATCTTTTTCGAAAGAGCTATTTTCTGATTGAGTAGAATTGCCTTAACCATACCTGATGTACATAAAATGTCAAAATAATATGTGTAGGCGATAAAAAAAACAACAACTGTATTTGTTCTTGCATCTGGGCTATTTTATTGAGAAAATTGCAGGTATAGTAAATTGTCAGAAATTCACATTTATTTGCTGCGAGCCCGACGGTCAGCACCTTCATCAAACCGAAAGTAGGTGAAAGCATTACAAAACCCCCAATTATTTTCACTTTTGTAAGTGTGTCTAGGATAGTTTTTGAAAATAAAGTAGCCTAAAAGGTTCCCTTGGGTATGTAAAATGTGTTTTAGGGCCAAAAGGCTATAATGTAACCCTATGTAAAATGCAATAGTGGTATATGACCTAAAGCTAGATTCTGCATGGGGAAAAAGTGAAAGTAGACATACTTTTTTTCTAACACAATGATTTGAAAGTGTGAGAAATTTTGAATTATGTTGTATTTTGACTTTTCTTGTAACTTTTTTTAATGATTTTTAAATATTTGAAAGTTGTATGATGCAATATAGGTAATTTAAATTCTTTTATTAGGGTTGTGGACACAAAATTAGCCATACCTGACACCTGGTATACACAATTGGCCTGTAATGCACCTATTTGACACAATTAAAGGTATATCTAGTAAGTTTTATTCATTTCTGAGGGCTTTGCATACATTTTTTGGCAAAAATGTCAGAAAGCGACAAGCTGCATCTGTCTGCTAAGATGTCGAAAAGGCGCTTATGTCTGTTTTGAAAAAGATGTTGTGGTAAACTCTGACTCTGAGTTCATCGCGTCTTTACGGTTAGTGTTGATATGCAAATATTGTATGCGGTTTAATACATTTTACCAGGAACGTTTAATAGAGTACACGTTCCTGATTTTACAAATTAAATAATTTATTTGGCCAAAAATATGACATTTTCCTTTTTTTTTTAAATTTTTTTTCTGCCCCACCCCCTTCATTTTAATGAATTTTCATGGATCTGTTCTGTCAACAGTGCTTTTGGCTGCATGGTTGCATGAAAATGGCCTGTAAAGGTGGCACAAACAATATCTAATAAAAAAATGCATTAAATTGTACAGTTACATGCAATCTTATGTAATGAGCATATTGTAAAACATGGCATGGCCTTAAAAATGGAGTTGGGGAGGATATTCTCAGAATTATTTTTTGTCATTTTTAAAGTGAAAAGTTGCATTTTCTTGATGGTTTCACATATAGAAACTGCTGCATAATGTTAATTAATCCATTTGAAGGCACATTTTGAATATATACAAAAACAGTGGCATTTTTATGGTAAAATCTGCTATTTTGAGCCCTGAAAATCACAAATATCATTTTTCAGTAGAAATGATTTTCAAGAGAGCTTCAACTGGTTGAAAATCACATGTTATTGATGAAATCAATTCAAAATCATTTTATTTGAAACAAAAGATTGGAACGGTTGTCGAGATATGGCATTTTGAAGATTCTGGATTTACGCGTAAAAATCGCATGAATTTGACATCAGCCGAAGCCCTTTAAAGCCCTCATATTTTGTAGAAAAGTATTTTTTTCTAAAAACAAAAGACACCATTTTCCTCAGAATGAATGTATGAAACAATTTAGCCAGAAAAAACAAACTTCAGTTAGGTTTGAAGGTCTATTTAGGTCACATACTACTATTGTTTTGGGGCTACTGATTGGCTGAAAAAAGTATAGGGTGTATTAGGGTTTATCTTTTTCGAAAGAGCTATTTTCTGATTGGGTAGAATTGCCTTAACCATACCTGATGTACATAAAATGTCAAAATAATATGTGTAGGCGATAAAAAAAACAACAACTGTATTTGTTCTTGCATCTGGGCTATTTTATTGAGAAAATTGCAGGTATAGTAAATTGTCAGAAATTCACATTTATTTGCTGCGAGCCCGACGGTCAGCACCTTCATCAAACCGAAAGTAGGTGAAAGCATTACAAAACCCCCAATTATTTTCACTTTTGTAAGTGTGTCTAGGATAGTTTTTGAAAATAAAGTAGCCTAAAAGGTTCCCTTGGGTATGTAAAATGTGTTTTAGGGCCAAAAGGCTATAATGTAACCCTATGTAAAATGCAATAGTGGTATATGACCTAAAGCTAGATTCTGCATGGGGAAAAAGTGAAAGTAGACATACTTTTTTTTCTAACACAATGATTTGAAAGTGTGAGAAATTTTGAATTATGTTGTATTTTGACTTTTCTTGTAACTTTTTTTAATGATTTTTAAATATTTGAAAGTTGTATGATGCAATATAGGTAATTTAAATTCTTTTATTAGGGTTGTGGACACAAAATTAGCCATACCTGACACCTGGTATACACAATTGGCCTGTAATGCACCTATTTGACACAATTAAAGGTATATCTAGTAAGTTTTATTCATTTCTGAGGGCTTTGCATACATTTTTTGGCAAAAATGTCAGAAAGCGACAAGCTGCATCTGTCTGCTAAGATGTCGAAAAGGCGCTTATGTCTGTTTTGAAAAAGATGTTGTGGTAAACTCTGACTCTGAGTTCATCGCGTCTTTACGGTTAGTGTTGATATGCAAATATTGTATGCGGTTTAATACATTTTACCAGGAACGTTTAATAGAGTACACGTTCCTGATTTTACAAATTAAATAATTTATTTGGCCAAAAATATGACATTTTCCTTTTTTTTTTTAATTTTTTTCCTGCCCCACCCCCTTCATTTTAATGAATTTTCATGGATCTGTTCTGTCAACAGTGCTTTTGGCTGCATGGTTGGATGAAAATGGCCTGTAAAGGTGGCACAAACAATATCTAATAAAAAAATGCATTAAATTGTACAGTTACATGCAATCTTGTGTAATGAGCATATTGTAAAACATGGCATGGCCTTAAAAATGGAGTTGGGGAGGATATTCTCAGAATTATTTTTTGTCATTTTTAAAGTGAAAAGTTGCATTTTCTTGATGGTTTCACACATAGAAACTGCTGCATAATGTTAATTAATCCATTTGAAGGCACATTTTGAATATATACAAAAACAGTGGCATTTTTATGGTAAAATCTGCTATTTTGAGCCCTGAAAATCACAAATATCATTTTTCAGTAGAAATGATTTTCAAGAGAGCTTCAACTGGTTGAAAATCACATGTTATTGATGAAATCAATTCAAAATCATTTTATTTGAAACAAAAGATTGGAACGGTTGTCGAGATATGGCATTTTGAAGATTCTGGATTTACGCGTAAAAATCGCATGAATTTGACATCAGCCGAAGCCCTTTAAAGCCCTCATATTTTGTAGAAAAGTATTTTTTTCTAAAAACAAAAGACACCATTTTCCTCAGATTGAATGTATGAAACAATTTAGCCAGAAAAAACAAACTTCAGTTAGGTTTGAAGGTCTATTTAGGTCACATACTACTATTGTTTTGGGGCTACTGATTGGCTGAAAAAAGTATAGGGTGTATTAGGGTATATCTTTTTCGAAAGAGCTATTTTCTGATTGGGTAGAATTGCCTTAACCATACCTGATGTACATAAAATGTCAAAATAATATGTGTAGGCGATAAAAAAAACAACAACTGTATTTGTTCTTGCATCTGGGCTATTTTATTGAGAAAATTGCAGGTATAGTAAATTGTCAGAAATTCACATTTATTTGCTGCGAGCCCGACGGTCAGCACCTTCATCAAACCGAAAGTAGGTGAAAGCATTACAAAACCCCCAATTATTTTCACTTTTGTAAGTGTGTCTAGGATAGTTTTTGAAAATAAAGTAGCCTAAAAGGTTCCCTTGGGTATGTAAAATGTGTTTTAGGGCCAAAAGGCTATAATGTAACCCTATGTAAAATGCAATAGTGGTATATGACCTAAAGCTAGATTCTGCATGGGGAAAAAGTGAAAGTAGACATACTTTTTTTCTAACACAATGATTTGAAAGTGTGAGAAATTTTGAATTATGTTGTATTTTGACTTTTCTTGTAACTTTTTTTAATGATTTTTAAATATTTGAAAGTTGTATGATGCAATATAGGTAATTTAAATTCTTTTATTAGGGTTGTGGACACAAAATTAGCCATACCTGACACCTGGTATACACAATTGGCCTGTAATGCACATATTTGACACAATTAAAGGTATATCTAGTAAGTTTTATTCATTTCTGAGGGCTTTGCATACATTTTTTGGCAAAAATGTCAGAAAGCGACAAGCTGCATCTGTCTGCTAAGATGTCGAAAAGGCGCTTATGTCTGTTTTGAAAAAGATGTTGTGGTAAACTCTGACTCTGAGTTCATCGCGTCTTTACGGTTAGTGTTGATATGCAAATATTGTATGCGGTTTAATACATTTTACCAGGAACGTTTAATAGAGTACACGTTCCTGATTTTACAAATTAAATAATTTATTTGGCCAAAAATATGACATTTTCCTTTTTTTTTTAAATTTTTTTTCTGCCCCACCCCCTTCATTTGAATGAATTTTCATGGATCTGTTCTGTCAACAGTGCTTTTGGCTGCATGGTTGCATGAAAATGGCCTGTAAAGGTGGCACAAACAATATCTAATAAAAAAATGCATTAAATTGTACAGTTACATGCAATCTTGTGTAATGAGCATATTGTAAAACATGGCATGGCCTTAAAAATGGAGTTGGGGAGGATATTCTCAGAATTATTTTTTGTCATTTTTAAAGTGAAAAGTTGCATTTTCTTGATGGTTTCACATATAGAAACTGCTGCATAATGTTAATTAATCCATTTGAAGGCACATTTTGAATATATACAAAAACAGTGGCATTTTTATGGTAAAATCTGCTATTTTGAGCCCTGAAAATCACAAATATCATTTTTCAGTAGAAATGATTTTCAAGAGAGCTTCAACTGGTTGAAAATCACATGTTATTGATGAAATCAATTCAAAATCATTTTATTTGAAACAAAAGATTGGAACGGTTGTCGAGATATGGCATTTTGAAGATTCTGGATTTACGCGTAAAAATCGCATGAATTTGACATCAGCCGAAGCCCTTTAAAGCCCTCATATTTTGTAGAAAAGTATTTTTTTCTAAAAACAAAAGACACCATTTTCCTCAGATTGAATGTATGAAACAATTTAGCCAGAAAAAACAAACTTCAGTTAGGTTTGAAGGTCTATTTAGGTCACATACTACTATTGTTTTGGGGCTACTGATTGGCTGAAAAAAGTATAGGGTGTATTAGGGTATATCTTTTTCGAAAGAGCTATTTTCTGATTGGGTAGAATTGCCTTAACCATACCTGATGTACATAAAATGTCAAAATAATATGTGTAGGCGATAAAAAAAACAACAACTGTATTTGTTCTTGCATCTGGGCTATTTTATTGAGAAAATTGCAGGTATAGTAAATTGTCAGAAATTCACATTTATTTGCTGCGAGCCCGACGGTCAGCACCTTCATCAAACCGAAAGTAGGTGAAAGCATTACAAAACCCCCAATTATTTTCACTTTTGTAAGTGTGTCTAGGATAGTTTTTGAAAATAAAGTAGCCTAAAAGGTTCCCTTGGGTATGTAAAATGTGTTTTAGGGCCAAAAGGCTATAATGTAACCCTATGTAAAATGCAATAGTGGTATATGACCTAAAGCTAGATTCTGCATGGGGAAAAAGTGAAAGTAGACATACTTTTTTTCTAACACAATGATTTGAAAGTGTGAGAAATTTTGAATTATGTTGTATTTTGACTTTTCTTGTAACTTTTTTTAATGATTTTTAAATATTTGAAAGTTGTATGATGCAATATAGGTAATTTAAATTCTTTTATTAGGGTTGTGGACACAAAATTAGCCATACCTGACACCTGGTATACACAATTGGCCTGTAATGCACCTATTTGACACAATTAAAGGTATATCTAGTAAGTTTTATTCATTTCTGAGGGCTTTGCATACATTTTTTGGCAAAAATGTCAGAAAGCGACAAGCTGCATCTGTCTGCTAAGATGTCGAAAAGGCGCTTATGTCTGTTTTGAAAAAGATGTTGTGGTAAACTCTGACTCTGAGTTCATCGCGTCTTTACGGTTAGTGTTGATATGCAAATATTGTATGCGGTTTAATACATTTTACCAGGAACGTTTAATAGAGTACACGTTCCTGATTTTACAAATTAAATAATTTATTTGGCCAAAAATATGACATTTTCCTTTTTTTTTTAATTTTTTTTTCTGCCCCACCCCCTTCATTTGAATGAATTTTCATGGATCTGTTCTGTCAACAGTGCTTTTGGCTGCATGGTTGCATGAAAATGGCCTGTAAAGGTGGCACAAACAATATCTAATAAAAAAATGCATTAAATTGTACAGTTACATGCAATCTTGTGTAATGAGCATATTGTAAAACATGGCATGGCCTTAAAAATGGAGTTGGGGAGGATATTCTCAGAATTATTTTTTGTCATTTTTAAAGTGAAAAGTTGCATTTTCTTGATGGTTTCACATATAGAAACTGCTGCATAATGTTAATTAATCCATTTGAAGGCACATTTTGAATATATACAAAAACAGTGGCATTTTTATGGTAAAATCTGCTATTTTGAGCCCTGAAAATCACAAATATCATTTTTCAGTAGAAATGATTTTCAAGAGAGCTTCAACTGGTTGAAAATCACATGTTATTGATGAAATCAATTCAAAATCATTTTATTTGAAACAAAAGATTGGAACGGTTGTCGAGATATGGCATTTTGAAGATTCTGGATTTACGCGTAAAAATCGCATGAATTTGACATCAGCCGAAGCCCTTTAAAGCCCTCATATTTTGTAGAAAAGTATTTTTTTCTAAAAACAAAAGACACCATTTTCCTCAGATTGAATGTATGAAACAATTTAGCCAGAAAAAACAAACTTCAGTTAGGTTTGAAGGTCTATTTAGGTCACATACTACTATTGTTTTGGGGCTACTGATTGGCTGAAAAAAGTATAGGGTGTATTAGGGTATATCTTTTTCGAAAGAGCTATTTTCTGATTGGGTAGAATTGCCTTAACCATACCTGATGTACATAAAATGTCAAAATAATATGTGTAGGCGATAAAAAAAACAACAACTGTATTTGTTCTTGCATCTGGGCTATTTTATTGAGAAAATTGCAGGTATAGTAAATTGTCAGAAATTCACATTTATTTGCTGCGAGCCCGACGGTCAGCACCTTCATCAAACCGAAAGTAGGTGAAAGCATTACAAAACCCCCAATTATTTTCACTTTTGTAAGTGTGTCTAGGATAGTTTTTGAAAATAAAGTAGCCTAAAAGGTTCCCTTGGGTATGTAAAATGTGTTTTAGGGCCAAAAGGCTATAATGTAACCCTATGTAAAATGCAATAGTGGTATATGACCTAAAGCTAGATTCTGCATGGGGAAAAAGTGAAAGTAGACATACTTTTTTTCTAACACAATGATTTGAAAGTGTGAGAAATTTTGAATTATGTTGTATTTTGACTTTTCTTGTAACTTTTTTTAATGATTTTTAAATATTTGAAAGTTGTATGATGCAATATAGGTAATTTAAATTCTTTTATTAGGGTTGTGGACACAAAATTAGCCATACCTGACACCTGGTATACACAATTGGCCTGTAATGCACCTATTTGACACAATTAAAGGTATATCTAGTAAGTTTTATTCATTTCTGAGGGCTTTGCATACATTTTTTGGCAAAAATGTCAGAAAGCGACAAGCTGCATCTGTCTGCTAAGATGTCGAAAAGGCGCTTATGTCTGTTTTGAAAAAGATGTTGTGGTAAACTCTGACTCTGAGTTCATCGCGTCTTTACGGTTAGTGTTGATATGCAAATATTGTATGCGGTTTAATACATTTTACCAGGAACGTTTAATAGAGTACACGTTCCTGATTTTACAAATTAAATAATTTATTTGGCCAAAAATATGACATTTTCCTTTTTTTTTAAATTTTTTTTCTGCCCCACCCCCTTCATTTGAATGAATTTTCATGGATCTGTTCTGTCAACAGTGCTTTTGGCTGCATGGTTGCATGAAAATGGCCTGTAAAGGTGGCACAAACAATATCTAATAAAAAAATGCATTAAATTGTACAGTTACATGCAATCTTGTGTAATGAGCATATTGTAAAACATGGCATGGCCTTAAAAATGGAGTTGGGGAGGATATTCTCAGAATTATTTTTTGTCATTTTTAAAGTGAAAAGTTGCATTTTCTTGATGGTTTCACATATAGAAACTGCTGCATAATGTTAATTAATCCATTTGAAGGCAGATTTTGAATATATACAAAAACAGTGGCATTTTTATGGTAAAATCTGCTATTTTGAGCCCTGAAAATCACAAATATCATTTTTCAGTAGAAATGATTTTCAAGAGAGCTTCAACTGGTTGAAAATCACATGTTATTGATGAAATCAATTCAAAATCATTTTATTTGAAACAAAAGATTGGAACGGTTGTCGAGATATGGCATTTTGAAGATTCTGGATTTACGCGTAAAAATCGCATGAATTTGACATCAGCCGAAGCCCTTTAAAGCCTCATATTTTGTAGAAAAGTATTTTTTTCTAAAAACAAAAGACACCATTTTCCTCAGATTGAATGTATGAAACAATTTAGCCAGAAAAAACAAACTTCAGTTAGGTTTGAAGGTCTATTTAGGTCACATACTACTATTGTTTTGGGGCTACTGATTGGCTGAAAAAAGTATAGGGTGTATTAGGGTATATCTTTTTCGAAAGAGCTATTTTCTGATTGGGTAGAATTGCCTTAACCATACCTGATGTACATAAAATGTCAAAATAATATGTGTAGGCGATAAAAAAAACAACAACTGTATTTGTTCTTGCATCTGGGCTATTTTATTGAGAAAATTGCAGGTATAGTAAATTGTCAGAAATTCACATTTATTTGCTGCGAGCCCGACGGTCAGCACCTTCATCAAACCGAAAGTAGGTGAAAGCATTACAAAACCCCCAATTATTTTCACTTTTGTAAGTGTGTCTAGGATAGTTTTTGAAAATAAAGTAGCCTAAAAGGTTCCCTTGGGTATGTAAAATGTGTTTTAGGGCCAAAAGGCTATAATGTAACCCTATGTAAAATGCAATAGTGGTATATGACCTAAAGCTAGATTCTGCATGGGGAAAAAGTGAAAGTAGACATACTTTTTTTCTAACACAATGATTTGAAAGTGTGAGAAATTTTGAATTATGTTGTATTTTGACTTTTCTTGTAACTTTTTTTAATGATTTTTAAATATTTGAAAGTTGTATGATGCAATATAGGTAATTTAAATTCTTTTATTAGGGTTGTGGACACAAAATTAGCCATACCTGACACCTGGTATACACAATTGGCCTGTAATTCACCTATTTGACACAATTAAAGGTATATCTAGTAAGTTTTATTCATTTCTGAGGGCTTTGCATACATTTTTTGGCAAAAATGTCAGAAAGCGACAAGCTGCATCTGTCTGCTAAGATGTCGAAAAGGCGCTTATGTCTGTTTTGAAAAAGATGTTGTGGTAAACTCTGACTCTGAGTTCATCGCGTCTTTACGGTTAGTGTTGATATGCAAATATTGTATGCGGTTTAATACATTTTACCAGGAACGTTTAATAGAGTACACGTTCCTGATTTTACAAATTAAATAATTTATTTGGCCAAAAATATGACATTTTCCTTTTTTTTTTAAATTTTTTTTCTGCCCCACCCCCTTCATTTTAATGAATTTTCATGGATCTGTTCTGTCAACAGTGCTTTTGGCTGCATGGTTGCATGAAAATGGCCTGTAAAGGTGGCACAAACAATATCTAATAAAAAAATGCATTAAATTGTACAGTTACATGCAATCTTGTGTAATGAGCATATTGTAAAACATGGCATGGCCTTAAAAATGGAGTTGGGGAGGATATTCTCAGAATTATTTTTTGTCATTTTTAAAGTGAAAAGTTGCATTTTCT